>PVKE010000897.1:0-117743 GCA_004027555.1 Craseonycteris thonglongyai | reverse complement strand
GCAAAGACCTTGCAGGCCTGGTCTAATTTCACCAAGTAATTTTTTATTTACTTTACAAATGCCAGAATTCTCTCTCTCTCTCTCTCTCTCTCTCTCTCTTTCACCTTTTCTCAAACAATAAAATTAATCTTTAAAAAAACGGGGGGGGGGGCACTATGAAGAGAACTTTCTCACCCTGCAACCAAATCTGACATCCTCTCTGCAGCTGTGCCCACATGTTGCCTGCCCTCCTATAATGGTGATTGAACTGCCTGTCCTAACAGCCCTTCCCCTTAGGCACTAGATCCATCCCCTTGCTGCTCAAGGAATTTGGCACAGCAATTATCTCTCCCACGTAAGCATTTTTGGCTTGCTACCAGATCACACACATTAGCAAACATATTGTAGTATTCTCCTTTTGGGAAAAGAAAAGAAAAGAGCCGTCCCTTGACCTTGAACCTTTGTCCTCACCATATTGACTCCAGTCTTCAATCTTGTTTTCCATTCACAGAAAAACTATTCACAAGAGTGTCCATGTTCTCTGTATCTAATTTTTCACTCCCCATTCTTTCTAGAAATCCTCAGGTTAAATCCTCTCCATTTCACTGAAACTGCTCCTTTCAGGGCCTCTAATGACCTCTGCATTTCGAACTTTTGAACACACTCAAGTGGCTTCCAGTGACTTTTCCCTATAAATGGCTGATCTTGGCTCATACTGCAAATTTTCCTCTCAAAGCTTCACAAAACCCAAACAGTCATCATCTGGCTTTGGTGTGTCCTGTGCCTCTGGCTGAGCAGCCTCAAACATGGAACTAGCCACTGTCAGCCTCAGTGTGTGGCTTGGCATCTTGAGCCACCTCCACACCCAGGACAGGTGGCAGCCATCTGTGCATTACTTTGTGGCTCACGACAGGTGGCCCTAGGTAGGGCAAAGCTGTGTGGACAGGAAAATCCAGGGCTGATACGTCCAGTGGCCAATTTTGGACCAAGCAGGAGCATCACCCTGCCACGTGCAAGGACAACACACCCAAAGAACAGACTAGGTAGGCACCAAAGCCCTTCTAAAGTGAATTCTGCTCTATTGAGTCAGCCTTAGCACAATAACTCCTTTAATGTTGTCACAGCCAGTCCTCACAACCACTCATCTTGAGGGTCAGTTCCCACTGGTATGCCAACAACAATCAAGGCTCAACCACCACAAGAGAGTACACATAACTTACACAAGGGACACACCTGGAACACTTGGCTCAAGTGACCACAGAGACTGCACCACTGTGCCCACACCTGACACCTACTACATAAGACAATTGTACTAACACTGGGAGGCATAGCAGCCCTACCTAACACATAGAAACAAACCCAAGGTGGCAGTCAAGCTGAGGAAGCAAAGAAACATGTCCCAAGTCAAATATAGAATAAAGCTCCAGAAAATAAAAACAAAAAAAAACTGAACTAAATGGAGACAAACCATCTACCTGATGCAAAATTCAAAACACCAATGCTCAATGATCTCCATGAGAATTTTAATAAAGTGATAGAAACCATAAAATTTGAGATAGAAAACATTAAAAAGAACCAGTCAGAAATTAAGAATACAATAACTAGATTTATACATTAGAGGAAATCAACAGTATATTAGGTGAAGTAGAGGATTGAGTCAGCCATTTATAAGTTAAAAGATTGCACTAAACGACCAATCAGAACAGCAAAATGAAAAAAGATTCCAAACAAATGAGGATAGTTTAAGGGGCCTCTGGGATAATATCAAGCATATCAAAATTCACATCATAGGAGTACCAAAAGAAGAAGAGAGAGCAAGGAATTAAAAAGTTATTTGAGGAAATAATGATAGAAAACTTTCTTAATTTGGCTAAGGAAATAGACATACAAGCCTAGAAAGTGAAGAGTCCCAAACCAGATGAACCTAAAGAGGCCCACACCAAGACACATCATAATTAAAATTCCGAAGGTTAAAGACAAAGAGAGACTCTTAAAAGCAGCAAGAGAAAAGCAGTTAGTTACTTACAAGGGAATTCCCATACACTGTCAGCTGATTTCTCAACAGAAACTTTTCAAGCCAGAAGGGACTGGCATGATATGTTCAGAGTGATGAAAAGCAAAGACCTACAACCAAGATTACTCTACCCAGCAAAGTTATCACTTAGAATCAAAGGACAGATAAAGAGCTTCCCAGACAAGAAAATCTAAAGGAGTTCATCACCACCTAACTAGTATTACAAAAAAATGTTAAAGGGACTTCTTTAAGAAGAAAGAAAGAAAGGTCAAAAAATGCATAATAAATGTTAATAACTACATATCTATCAACAATTACTTTAAATGTAAATGGATTAAATGCTCCAGTCAAAAGACATAAGGTGGCTGAATGGATAAGAAAACAAGACCTTTACATATGCTGCCTACAAGAGATTCATTCAGATCTAAAGACACAGAGACTGAAGGGGGGTGCGGGGGGGAGATAGTTTTTAAAAATGAAAATAAAATAAGTTGAGGTAGCAATACTTATACCAGACAAAATAGATTTTAAAACAGGGCTATAGCAAGCGACAAAGAAGGGCCCAGTAATTCCACTTTTGGATATTTATCTAAAGAAACCCAAAACACTACTTCGAGGGAATGTGTGCATCCATATATTCATTGCAGCATTGTTTACAATGGCTGTAACGTGGAGGCAGCTTGGGTGTTCGTGGATGGCTGAATGGATAAAGAGGAGGTGGTGCATAGATACAATAGAGTATTTCTCGGCCATACAAGGAAATGGGTTTTTGCCATCTGTTGCAGCATAGATGAATCTGGAGGGCACTGTGCTGAGTGAAGTATAGCAGACAGATGCTTATATGTGAAATCTAAAGAACAAAACAAACAAAACAGAAACTCATAAATACAGAGAACATTTTGATGGTTTCCAGATGGGAGGGAGTTTGGGGAGGTGGGGGGAGCAAGGGGAAAGTGATTAAGAACCACAAATTGGTAATTAATAAAGAAGTCATAGGGATGTAAAGCATAAGGAATATGGTCAATAATATGGTAATAACTATGGATAGTGCCAGGTGGGTGCTAGACTAGTCAATGGGATCACTTCTTAAATTATATATTAATAAATGTGTAACTACCATGCTATACACCTGAAATTAATATAGAATAATATTGAATGTCAACTGTAATTGAAAATTTTTTTAAGGGGGAAAAGAGTTAAGGGATATAAGAGGTTCAAATTTCCAGGTATAAAATAGTCATAGGGACATACAGCATAGAAAATATAGTCAATAATATTGTGATAGCATGGTATAGTGTCAGATGGGTGCTGGACTTATAATGGCGCTCACTTCTTTAGGTATATAATTGTTGAATAACTATGGTGTACACCTAAAACCAATATATTGTTATGTTAGCTATATTTTAATAAAAATTTTTTTAATAATTGGAAAGAAAAGGAATCCATGCCATTGATGCTCAATAACTATAAAAAGGTGATTAACTTCATTAGTAACCAGGTTGTGGAAAACAAAAACAAGAATTTTTTTTTCATCACATTATCACTACTAATTATGCATTATGAATATTTATGTATTATCATGAATATTCATGTTCATGTCTTTGGTGCACACGTGCCCACACCTCTGTTGGGAATGGTGGGGTCATAAGACCTGCAGACATGCAACTGGAGATAAAGCCAAACTTTTCCAGTGTTTGTTTGCAATTTCCTGTTTTTAACGTCCTTGTCAACATCACAATTTGAATTCTCATCATTCTGCTGTGTGTGTAGTGTTATGACATCATGTTTTTAATTTGCATTTTCTTGATTACTGGCAAGGTTGAACATCTTATTATTATTGGGTCAGCAAACCAAACTATGATGTTTAAGGATGCAAGCTTGGGTGGTTAAACTATAAAGAAAACCAAGGAAGAGAATATCATAGAAGTCAGGGGGATGGTTACCCTTGAGGAGACGGGACAGTGAACTACTAGAAGAGGATACACAGAAGCTGAGCAGCCACCTGGGCCTGTCTGTCCTGTACTATTTGCTCTCTGCAGTAGTTACAGTGTTCACTTTGTGCTAGAACACTGGGCTTTTTAAGTCCATTTTAGTTCACAGTAAAACACTTCAAACAGAAGGTTAAGTAAACAAAACAAATATTATTTGAGTACCTACTATGTGCTGGGCCATGACAAATACTGAGGATTCAAGGGTTAATGAGGAAGGCTCTTTCTCTCAAGGATAATTACACAATTAATTGTTACAGCGTGAAATCCTCCTGCAGTACTGACACCTTGTGAAACATGTCAAAGGTGGGCCTTGAAACGAGTAGAATTTGAAAAGCAAAGAAAAGGAGGAGGTATGATGGCCACTTTAGACTTGTGCCTAGAGCCACCTCCCATTCTACACACACACATACACACACACACACACACACACACATGCACACACATGCACACACAGATGCCCAGAGTCTCACACACACACTCACTATATTTGGTGGCTAGAGCTGCCATAATAAAGTCAGACAGACTAGGTGGCTTAAACAACAGAAATTTGTCTCACAGTTCCAGAAGCTAGAAGTCAGGAATCAAGGTGTTGGCAGGGTTGGGTTTCCTAAGGGTGTGAAGGGCGGATATGTGTCCAGCCTGCAGGTAGCCATCTTCTCTGTGTCTCTTCACGTTGTCTTCCTTATGTGGGCATTTCTGTCTCACGATTATTCCTTTTTTAAAGATTTATTTTTATTGTTTTTGACAGAGACAGAGAGAAGGGGGAGGGCAGAGCAGTCTCCATAGTTGCACATCATTGGTTTTCCCACATAGTTTCATTCCACAGGTGGGCGCGGGGCTGCACAGGGCAGGAACTAGGCCGGCGTCTCACCCCCGTGAGAACTGAACTGGGGGTACTCCCCAGTTCAGCATATGGGTCCACACAGGCCAGGGCTGGGATTTGATCCTCGGTCCCCAGGGCTGAAAAGTGAGCACTTAATCCACTGAGCCATCCCAGCTTCTCCACAATTATCCCTTTTTATAAGGACACCAGTCATATTGGAGTAGGGCCCACTTTAATGACCTCATAACTTGACAACCTCTGTACAGACCCCATCTCCAAATGAGGTCACCGTCTGAGGTACTGGGGGTTAGGGCTTCAACATGGGAATGTGAAGGGTGGGTGACAGAATTCAATCCCTGACTCACATGCACATACACACTCACAAATTCACACATACATGTACTGCCATACATATACACAACCTCACGTACACACACAGTCTCATATACGGCATCTCACACACATCCATGTATTTATACACACTGACTCTCCCACACACTCACACTCACACATGCACTCACATATTCTCAAAATATACCTGAACACCCATACGCAGTTGTACACTTTACAGATTACACTTTCTCACAAACTCACACACACTCACATGGGAGAAACACACACACATCTCACGTGTGTAAGGGAGCTGCTCTGTCTCCCTGTCTCCCTGTACCCTAAGCTAGCGAGAGCAGAGCCTTCACCGTAGGTCAGTCTAACTGGAAATAGGGGAAGACCACCCCCTTACTCTCTGGTGACAAATTCAGGAGGAAGTGTACCAGGCCGCTATGGGACACCCTGTCCCCAGTCATCTGACAGAGGAGGAGCCTGTCTGCCTATTTGGAGGGAAAGACCAGGAAAGTGAGCCGAGGGGACCCTTATCCCCAGGTTCCAGCTGCCCACGGAGTCAGCTGCACCCTCATTTGCTCACAGTTCATTAACTCCCCTTTATTACCCAAGTTAGTTTGGGTTGACTTTCTGTCACTTGTGATTGAAAGAAGCCAGTTTCCTTACCAGGGTTTCCCAATGAAAACCGAGAAGGTCTGGAGGATATGACAATGGAGAGTGAGTGACCAAAGTGGAACTTGTCACCACGTCTGGGTTTGCTTTATGGCTCCAGTGGTGTACCCTGCTCAGCCACACTGCCCTCCCTCAATGCTTCGCCCATCTTCGTCCCCTGCAGACTTCGAAACCCTCCCTTCTGCTTCCAGAGCACACGTCGGTTTGATCGTCTGTCTCAAAAGCGTGTCTAGCCCACGATATAAAATCAGTTTACCCCCACGTGATCCCCTGACTCAGTTCTCCTTGTTTTGGGTTTTGTTTTGTTTTTAGCACTTGATCACAATTTGGAATTATTTTGTTTGTGTGCTGCTTGTTTGGGTTTATCTCTCTTCCCCATCAGACTACAAGCCCCTAAGGAGAAGAACTGGGTGTATTGTTCCTCATTTTATCCCTGGAGCCCAGCACCCAGTGTGGTGGTTGTGGGGGATCCAAGGTCAGCAGAAGAGAAGAGAAAGACAAAAAAGAGAGGCTGATGGAGTCTCCATTTCTGTAGTAACTTCCCAGCTGTGTCCCCCAAAACCAGATGTCTAAAACGACTTTTATTTGTTTGTTTGTTTGTTTGTTTGTTAATCTATTTTTTTATTGCTTTCAGGTGTGCAAAAGAACATAATTCTTAGACATTCACAGGCCTCACATAGTGATAACCCAACAGGTCTATTACTCATCTGATACCTTACATAGCTTTTACAATGCCTTGACTATATTCCCTGTGCTGTGTGTGTGTGTGTGTGTGTGGTATAGCATATATATATATATTTAGTGTGTGTGTATATATATATATATATATATATATTTTAATAATAGTCGACATTCAATACCATATTCTTTTCAGGTATACAGCGCAGTGATAAGCAGTTCTTAGCATATACTTTATGACGTGGTCTCCCTGACGGACCGACCGTCCATCTGACATCACGCACTGAGATATTCTCAACTGGCAATTTCACCTTGGATTTCTATGCCTCTTGCTCACTGAAAACTGTGTTCTTCCAACTCCTCCATGATGCTTCCCCTCAGTCTCCCAGGCTGCACCCCGCAAACATATCCCCTGCTGCATGACCTGCTTGCTTTATGTGCATGGTATCTGGGCCCCTTATTTTTAGTGCAGCCACATGTGGGTCACTCTTACCAGTCATTACCTCATTTTGGTTTTGGGCAATGAGAAAGCAAGTTGAAGATTTTAAAGTGACTAACCAAATTTAACAAGTCCCCAGCCCCGGCCCTCGGCCCAGGGCCCACCATTGGTGAAATGACTTTAACCTGCTCCCGGGAACAGCAATGAAGAGCAACGTGGTGCTCAGAAATGCAGTGAGATGAAGGCAACTTCTGGTCCGGAAAGCTCTCTTTGGGACTAAGAAAAGACAACTCTCCTATAAAGTCTCTAGTCACAAAGTTGTGTTTGAGGGGGAAACCCCCATTTTTCAGAGAAATAACTAGTTTATTAACACCCAGGAGTCTTAGAGAGCAGCGCTACAAGTACTACAAGGAGTACTCTAGGGCAACACACGGTTAACTGTGGAGCTTGTAACGTACCTGAAAACCGCAGTCCCTCCTTCCTTTCCTTTCAGATACTCAGGCTGTGGAAAAGCAAATTGACACGTCCCTGACCATTCGGTACCTTGTAGCACCCTGTGTCAGAACTCAGTGAGGAATGTTACATACACTTTGCCGGTAACTTTTTGCAGCCTTTAAATCACCATCTCGCTAATTACATTTCTGCACACAATATTGCCCTTTGAGTGGTGTCAGTCAAACAGAACTGCACTTTGCCATCCAAACTCTCAGCCCATGGGAGCAGCTTCTGCATTCCAGAGAGAACATGTTTTTAGATGGTCATGAGCTGTGAGTGGACATTGAATAAAAAATCATATTGACTTCTCAGCTGTAGGTGTCTAATACTAAAGTGAGTATATTTTGCTCACAGAAGCACCAGGCCTAGGTCCTTCTTCACCAGGGCCTTGTTCTACTCTTGGCCTAATTCCTAATTCTAAGCAGCTCTTGTGACCTAGTTTGTTTTGTTGATTAAAAAAATGTACCGGTTGAAACTTGACATTGCAGGTTTGATCACTGTGGGACAAACTGGCTCATAAATCTTCACTAGGCTACTAGTAACTGGGGGGAGATGCTTTTCTCAGTGAACATACCCTGCTTCTCAGTAATAGGGCACCTTCAATCACCCGGAGGTTTTTCCTTTTAATTGAGTGTTTGTTGAAGCATGACTCTGAGATAGGAGGCCTATTCAGGAACAGAAATTGCAGCCCAAAGTGCCCATTACTTACCTGCGACAGGGCCTGAGCCCAGCTGCACTTCACGGAGCCTGGATGCCCAGGCATGAGGATTCAGCCTGCTGAGCTGACCACCAAACCACCAAAACCATGGGGGCACAGGGAAATCGGGGAGCCTGGGTTGGGGTATTCTCTCCACCTCCTGCAAATCTGAGAGTGAAAAAAATAATGAAGTCATTCTGCCTTGGTTCCCTGTTCCACGCCCCCCAAAAATAATGTCCTCTCCCCAAAATGAAAATTTTAATTTCTCTGCGTACCAAAATAGTCCATCCATGTTTTTCCAACCCATTTTTCCTCTCTAGGACTCAGGAGTGGCTTTCAAAGCTTCCCTTACTCTTTGAAAATGGAAAGAAAGATTTTTTGACTTTCACTTTGAGCTGGGCATTGTACTGGACGCTCTCAGCATACCACCATCTTAATTCTTTCAAGGCAAGCTGCTGGGTCCAGTTACGAGCAGCTACTGGGAGACCTTGGCTCTATCTTGGATCACTTAGTCCTGATCTCTTGGTCCCCGTTTTCCTAACCCAGAGTTCTTATTCCACATCAATATGGATGAGGGTACTTTGAACTGTTCATTCTTCCAGGAATGGCAGGTGTCAGTTTAAACTGCCAAACTCTCCAACCTTGTATTCATGGCATTCCTCTCCAATCCATAACCATGTCCTGCCTCTCAGCAGGAAGACAACTCTCATTAAGGTCCTCCTTGGCAATCTTCCCAGCCCCTCCGTGCTTACACTGTTTTACACATACACTGCTCACCCTTGATACGAAGTAGTGTAGCATCTTCACATGTGATTATTTGAATTCTAGCAGAAACATCTGAAGTACAGCTGGGCCGTCCCCTGTCCTATTCCAAAAATGGCTTATTCCTGACACCTAGGAATACCTACAGCTCCCTCTTGGCTGGGAGAAATTACAGGGTGGCCCCTCGGTGGTACCTGGCACACGGTTGCCTTCAGACAATATGGTGCCAACATCACAATTGTCTATCCCACAGAATTACTTGGAAGTTGTTCTTCCCTCTGTTCTCCAACCCAGCAAAACCTCTGCTTTGATCCCGGTCTTCACTGCCTTATTCTTTGGCTTGCCCCTTTTCTGTCACCAGGCTCCTCAAAGTTCCTGTCCTTCCTCGCTGTCCCATACCCCTCTCTAATAGCAACTAAAATCCTCCTGAGAAGGAGACCAGCTGCTAAGCAGGGTTGTCAGAGAGCAGGACTGTGTGGAGTACTGCAGGTGGGAGAGACACGTGCCCAGGAGCAGAGCATGTGCTCCTGATCAGGGGTTGTGTGTCTGTAAGAAGCAGGCGCCAACTCCAAGAAGCCTAAGTAAATGGCAGCTTATTATTAGTGTGTAAGGGGGTAGTAAGAAAACCAAGTTCAGGCAGCAATGCCCAGAATACCACACGGCCTCTCATCTCCACTTCCACCCGAACGTCTGCTTCCTTCTCCTCTACAGTAATCAGCTCCCTCTGCCTCCTGTTTTATGCCTAGTCTCATCATTTTGATATTCATATGGGTTGGGCCACCTGGAAACATTAGCCTTCACTCCACAGGCCTTTAAGTTTCAACATTTCACAGTTCCAACTACAGATAGAAAAGTAATCTGATTGTACAATGTACAATGACAGCTCCAAGGACGTTTTTAGAACTGATGAAGGGGTACGAACATCTGTCATTTACGGAGACTCCCAAGTCAAACCTTTAAGTGCACAAAAGCATCCCAATCACTGCCTCTAAGACAAGCCCATTCTGGAGATGCCAGGATAGCTCAGCGAGTAAACACCTGCCTCTCAATCGCGAAGTCCAGGGTTTGATTCCCGGCCCTGGCTCATGCAAACTCGTATGCTGAACTGCAGCGCAACTGGTAACCACTGTGATGGTGGTGAAGGTTCTCACATCTCAGATTGGAGGCCTCCGGTTTCGTTCCCGCCCCACACGAACCCACAGCCACCTGTGTGCAATGAAACCGCGTCACAACTAATGATGTACAACTATGGAGGCTGCTCTGGGCCCTCCTCTCCACCCTCATCTCTCTCTCTCTCTCTCGCTCTCTCTCTCTCTCTCTCTCTCTCTCTCTCTCTCTCTCTCTCTCTCTCACCTTCTCTCAAACAATAAAATAAATCTTAAAAAATAAAAGACACAGTTCATTCTTAAGACACTTAGAGCTTCAGTCCAGCCTGAAAGAGGGCACAAGAAGCAGCATTCCTTCTAGAATCTTCTCCGTCCCCCAGTGCCCGTACAGAAGTCCCCGCAGGACCTGTCTACATGTCTCCCTTTGATTGGAAACAATGAGGCGTGATAAGAAGCGGAGTCAATCACCTTCCACGTGACAAGAGTAGCAACAGGGCTGAGACCCAACTCCGGGTTTCACTTCCGGTGCCCCCCTTAGCACGCAGCCGTTCTGCGGCATGTGTTTCTCACCATCTACCTCAAGGGGGTGAATTATTGCTGGGTTTTGCTTGTTTAGATGGATAGGGAGAATTCAGGTGGAGAACACTAGTACAATGCAAGAAGTTAAAGCATTGTTGGTATAACAAATAGAAAATGTTTGTTTCAGTGGAAAACACTCCAGTATTTCATCCCACAGTCATCTTCTGGGGAAACCAGAATATAAGGAGCCTGACACACACTGAATAAGATTTAGTAGACACATTTCTAGGGTATGTACAGAGCCCATGTTTTGTTGATTTTACACTTCCTCTTTAACCTTAGGTCTACTTGGCCGAATAGCTACAGGGCCTCGTGTGAGCAAACTTTCTGAGAAATGTAGTCAATAGAGCATAACATTTTTATTCGATTTTCATTTCTCTTTTCAGATACTTGTCTTTGCAAGACACAGTCTCTGATCATAGTCAACTTTCTCCCTTAAAATCAAATTGTGCAAAACAGTTTCAAAGTAGTATTTTGTTTCATAGCCAAGAAGATTGGAAGAAAAACATGCCCAGAAATGAATAATGATTGCTGGATGAAGCTGATATTGTGTGTGTGTTTTACTTCTCTTTCCTATAATCTCTGAAATGTCTGGCATGAGTTGAGAATGATTTTTTAATAAGAAATGACAAATATAGTTCAAACCTACAAAGGAAATGCACGGTCCCACATTTGCCCCTATCACCACAAAAGGGCAGGTCAAAGCTTTGAGTGACAAGTGGGGGCTGGCTTCCTTGGCTGCCCCGAAGAGGCAGGTGATGTAGGGGTCAACCTGAGCCCTGGGTTAAATGCCAGCCCAGCTTCTCACGGGTCGTTTGACCTTGAGCTGGTTGTGTCATGACTCAGTGCTTCTGATTTCCCATTTCCCGTCTGTAAACTGGGGCGAACAGCCATAACGCCTACTCAAAGGGTTCGACGTTATAAGGATTAAATAAGATGATGTTTTGAAAATTGAGATCAGGGGAAGCTGGGATGGCTCAGTGGGTGAAGCGCTCACTTTGCAGCCCTGGGGTCTGAGGATCGAGTCCCAGTCCTGGCCCTAGCCCATGTGACCCATATGCTAAACTGGGGTGTGGCCCCCAGTACGGTTCTCACCAGAGTGAGCTTCCCATGTGGGAGGCTCCTGGCCCAGTTCCCACCCTGTGCAGCCCCCCCCCCCCCCCAGACCACCTGTGTGGAATGAAACCATGTTGAAAACTGATTGCGTACAACTATGGAGACTGCTCTGGGCCCTCCCCCTTCTCTCTGTCTCTGTCTATCAAAAACAATAAAATAAATCTTTAAAAATGTTTTGAGATCAATGCCTAGTACATGCCAATGACATAATCAACACTAGATCTTACACTGGTCCAATCAGAAAGAAGAAAGTACTCTAGGTGTTGCAATTCAAGGGCATGAAATACAGGGAACTGACTACACAGATGATAGAAAAGATGAGGAGTCAAAACTGAGAGCGAGACAACGGGAGATTAGCAAGAGGAAGCTGCTACTGACCCAGAAGGACAACGGGAAGAGACAGGGCCCCCTGGCGGGAGCTGGAACAGACGATAGTGGTGGGTTATGCAGGAACAAGAGCCCAGGAAGAAGCTCAGCCACTGTCAGAGAAGCTGCCCAACGCAGAGGGAAGATGAGTGGTAGCTGCCTCTCCCCTCCTCTGCCCTGCAGCTTTCTGCTGGCGTTGCCCATTGGTCGAACTCCTTTTCAAGCTAAGAGGCACAGGAGCCTGGGAAATGGAGTCTCTGATGTAGTCAGGACGTCGGCTTGCCTGTTAGCTTTGCGAACAGTTCTTTGGGGGCCCAATGCTGCTCTCGGCCCCATGGAAAGGCTCTTTTGCCCCATTTAAACTCGCTGAAGAGTCGAGGAATGAGAGGAGCGAGGCAGTTCCTTCAGGATGGCAGCCCCCACTCGGTCTTGAAGTGGCTCCATTCATATTATTTTTACAACAGTGTCCCGCAAGATGAATATTATCATCCCCATTTTATTGGTGGAGAAACTGGGGTTCAGAGATCCAAAACCCATCTCTCGAGGCCATGGGACTAGTAGGCAGCAGAGGTCAAAGCCGGGCCAGTACTGGCATTCCACTCACAGCACTGCGCTCACAATAAAACGTGTGTGTCCTCAGAGCTCTTCGTGTCCCTCACCCCCCTCGGGGCTCTCCAAACGTGGGCGGCCCCCTGGCAGTGCCACACAGCAGCACAGGACCCGCATGCAAACAACACTTCCAGTGGGACCCCTGCCTACAGGAACCACCATGGCACAACATGCCCTCCGATTTCAGTCCCCGTGGCTGCTGTCTGCAATCATCCCCACCGTCACACAGAAGCCATGCTTCCTGCTATCTGCTCCACTCCAGTGACAGGCCGTCCAGGGACACTGAGGCAGGGCCATCCCTAGAGCAGAGGGAGCTCTGACAGATTCCAGCGAGTCCCCTGGCCTAACACTCTTCCACTCGACGTCCCTTCCTTTCTTCTCTCCTCCTCTCGGGCATTGCGGTCTGATGGCTCTGTGTCCCCTCCTAAGCACTTCCTCTAATAAATGTCTAGTTCATCTAAATCAGCTGGGCGTGTGCTCACCAGAGGACCCAGACTACACAGCGTCTCCTCCTGGGCTCTTGTGAGTTCTCTCACCTTACACACCTCTCACTGCGCCCATCAGCTCACTCTCCCTTTGCTCCTTGAATGGCCCCCTCATCCGAAAAGGAAAAGAATGTTATAAATCCACTGCCTCAGAGGTGTCCATGCCAGCAGCTTAATGCGCTCTCTCTCCAGGGAGTCTGCATTTTGAAGAGTCTGACTCCAGAGAGCCATCACTTCACCCAAAGAAATGAATACATCTATATGCCTTAGGAGCCTGCATCGGGGAGCTCAAGAGAAGCTGGATTCGAATGGAAAGAGCGTCAGTCTGGGGTGGAAGGTAAGTATTGCTGCCCTTTGGTTGGGAGATCTTTTCGTAGAGCACAAGTTCTGCTCCACAAGTTGAAGGCAATCCTGGGTAGAAACCTTCGCTCCTCCAAACACTGCATTCTTCTAAGAGGGTGGCCGGGACATGCTCTTGTTCATGAAAGGGATAAAGAGCTTCCTACTCAAGCTGAGGTCACCCAAACCCCAGCAGACACAGAGTCTCTGAGTAATTCTCTGCCCTTGCCTCCAACCCCCACCACGAGCCTTCAAGTTAAAGCTGTTTAGTTACAAAGAGCTGGAGAATTCTATTGTGGCACGTTCTTATCACAAAGGATGCTCAATCCTGGGTCTTTCCTGAGTGCTTTATTGACATAAATGTCTTCCCCCTGTGCATAAGAAAATAAGCAAAAATTTATTGGGGATGCTCCTTTAGTTTTCAAAAAGCTGAGAGTGAAGAGTGCATTAATACTGTTACCGAACCAAACCGGGGTCCAGCCACTTGGTGGGGATCAGCCAGAAGGTGACTTTGTTAGCTGGCCCTTCACCGCAAGCCAGCAAGCAAGGAGCACACCGGACAGTGTTCCCAAAGCCATGTCTCCAGAGCAGAAAGGGATACAGGGCTTTACAGGGTTAGCTCTTCACGTCACAGCGTGAGGTAGGTTTTGGAGTGAGCACGTGCAGTGTACAAACATGGCTACACACATTCATATGTCGCATGTACAGAACATGGAGGGCTGGCTCCTCCTTGGGCAAAGATCTCAGTGTGAAAATAAGGGTAGAATGAGAAAAGTTCATGTGGAGGTCACTGGAGGGGTCTTCAGGCAGCTCCAGCCAGTCTGAGGTGGTTCCTGGCAGTTCCCTAATCTTTACCTTCTGGCCCAGTAGAGAGCATCTCAAGCATTATTAGAGTTCAGGCAAGCCAGCCAGGGGAATCCATATTTAAGTAATTACTTAGGCTTTCTTCATGTTTTTTAACCTTTCTGTACGATCGAGCTACAAATAGTCAAATATATATGATGCAATAAAAAAAAATTCATTAGGAAGAAGGTGTCCTGGGTGTTTGACTACTAAAACAAACCAACAAATCCCTCAACACATTTGATAGAACAATTAGTTATGCAGCCACTCAAATAAACGTGCTCAATGGATAGTCTCCAAGTCAAGCGTATTTTTATCACATGCAGGCCGATTATTCTTTTTTCACTCAAAGAAAAACAAAACACACACATAACACAGATGCGCATGCACACAGACTAAAAAGCAAAAAGAAGATAACATAATACAGTTACTACATTGTTACTTTGCTGCATTTTAAATGCTGAAGTCTAAAAATCTGTATTTGCTATGAGGCCGAGGTCTGTGCTCCATGCCAGCTGGCCTAGCCCGGTGGATGGAGAGTGACCCCAAGTTATGATTCTGAAGATCCTCTTCTTCGGTCATCAACTTACGTGACACTAACAAAGGCATTTACTCAACCTATACCTCCATGTTCCCATCTATAAAAGCAAAACAGTGCATTCAAGTAATTTCAAGTTCCCCTACTAGCTTCACTGGAAGGTTGTGAATATTCATGAGGTGTAGCTCAAAACACTTCCTCACTCTCAGTACAAAAATCCCAAAGCTAACCAAACACATTTCACAAACATAGGGATGCCGTGTCCCCTGAGATAACATGCCACCTGAGTCAGACTGATGGAGAGTGTTAGTTGAATAGAAAAGGACATAGCAGCCAGGAAATAGGAACTGAGCCAGAAGAGTTGAGTCTGGAGACCAGGTCCCGCCCAGTGATGAGACCCAGGCCTGCTGCAGCCTGGCCCCACAGGCACCTTGGACAGCTGTAATTAAGCATATCAAATGTGAAGAGGCCACACCTTCGCTCTGCCCTCGGTGATGCTTACTCTATAAGATGGTTACTCAAAACACTATCTCCTCAATTAAAAAAAAATCTGAGGAATTCACAGTGTTTTCCTCATATCAGTATACAGATGGACAAACCAAGGCAGAGAGAAAAAGAAATTGGTTTAAAAAAAAACAAAAAAAACACTTAAATCTGTTGTCAGTAAGATGACTATAAGAAATGTCAAGGTGATGAAAATCATCAGCAATGATAATACAGTTTAACAAATTTAACGATTTATAGTCATGTTTCCTTTGAACCAACTTTTAGTTTTTATTTTATTAATAACTTTTTTCAATCATAATTGACATATAATATTATATTAGTTTCAGTTATACAGCATAGTGATTAGAAACTTATACAAAAGGTGCCCCCAAAAAATACACATTTTAAGAAAGGAAAAAACTGTATTAAGATTGTAACACTAAATATATACTGATAGTGGAAGGGATTAAGTACAACTTGGTTGTTCCAAAATAGTATGGGATGTAGAATATATCATAAGGAATATAATCAATAATATTGTAAAAACTATGTATGGTGTCAGATGTGTACTACATTTATTGGTGTGATCACATCACAAATTATATAAACACCTAATCACTATGTTGTATCCATGAAACTAATATAATTATATGTGTACTGTAATTGAGAAAAAACACTTATAAAATAAGTTTAAAAAATGGATGAACTGAATAAAAAAATACATATATATATATGTATATGTATAAAATACATATATATATTGATAACAAAAAATGAATATGGGGAAGCCGGGATGGCTCAGTGGGTTAAGTGCTCACTTTGCAGCGCTGGGGACCGGGGATCGAATCCCGGCCCCGGCCCCTGCGGAACCATATGCTGAACTGGGAGCTCCCCCAGTTCAGTTCTCTCTCTGTATCTCTCTCTCTCTCTCTCTCTCTCTCTCTCTCTCTCTCTCTGTCAAAAATAAATAAAAAATATATTTTAAAAAAATTAAAAAATAATGAATACGAGTCACGTTTGACTTCTGCAATTACAAGAGGTGCTCAAAGTGATTACCATCAGTGTCCATTTGTATCACTCGCTGCACATGCTGTTTCAATTGACCGTGCGTCTCAAACTTGTCATGAATGTGTGCAATTGTTAGGCATGCTAGAGCTTCTGTTGCACACTCACACCTCCGCTGATACTGTATTTCCACAATGTTATCAAATTTCACACACCACTTCAAAGTGGTCTTGCGCTCCTCAAACCACAACCATGCTTCCACCATTTTCTTTGACTGTCCTGCTGTTGCATAGTGATGTTAGCATTCATTTGATTAATGCCATCTTTTTTTTTTTTTTTTAAGATTCATTTTATTATTTAAGAAAGAGAGAGAGAGAGAAAGAGAAGGGGAAGGGCCCAGAGCAGTCTTCATAGTTGCACATTATTAGCTGTGACAAGGTTTGATTCCACACAAGTGGATGTGGGGTTGTGCAGGGCAGGAACTGAACCAGGGGCCTCCCACATGGGAGGCGACAACCTTCACCAACATCGTGGCAGTTACTGGCTGCGCCACAGTTCAGCATGTGGGTTTGCACAGGCCCGGGCCAGGACTCAAACCCCGGACCTCAAAATTGCAACGCAAGCACTCAACCGCTGCGCTATTCCGGCACCCTGATTAACGCCATCTTTTGAGTGAACCTCACACTACACATTGCTACTATAATTCAATTTTGAAAAGTAATATATAGATAACAGCTCTTTAAGTGTGTATACATTTTTGACACCCCCAGTATAAGTTACAAAATGATCACCCCAATAAATCTAGTACCAATCTGACACCAAACATAGTTATTATAATATTATTGACTATATTCTCTGCACTATACTTTGCATCCCCATGACTATTTTGTAACCACCAACTTGTACTTCTTAATCTCTTCCCTTTTTTCGTCCTTCCCCACAACTCTACTTCCATATGGTAACCATCAAAATTTCTTTGTCTCTGAGTTTGTTTCTGTTTTGTTTGCCCTTTTATTTTGTTTTTCAGATTCCGCATATAAGTGAAATCATATGAATCTGTCTTTCTGTCTGACTTATTTCACTTAGCATAATACCCTCTAGGTTTGTTCATGTTGTTGCAGATTGCAAGATTTCATTCTATTTTATGGCTGAGTAATGTTCCATTGCATACATGTACCATTTCACCTTTTTCCATTCATCTATTGATAATCACTTAGGTTGCTTTCACACCTTGACTATTGTAAATAATGCTTCACTGAACATATGGATGCATGTGTCTCTTCAAATTAGTGTTTTGGGTTTCCTCAGATAAATACCCAGACACAGAATTACTGGGTTCTTCTTTGTCTCTTGTCATATAGCCTTTGTTTTAAAGTCTATTTTGTCTGGTTTAAGTATTGCCATCCCAGTTTTATGTTTGTTTGTTTTCATATTCTTGCAACGTATTTTTCTATTCTTTTACTTTCAGTCTGTGTTGTTTAATCTCAAGTGAGTCTCTTGGAGAGAGAATATGTAAGGGTCTTGTTTTCTTATTCGTTCAGTCACCCTGTCTTTCGATTGGAGCAGTTAATTCACTTACATTTAAAGTAATTGTTGATAATTATGTAGTTATTGCCATTTTATTATGCATATTTTGTATCTTTTTCTCTTCTCCTCCTCTGTTTTCTTCAGGTAGTCCCTTTAACGTTTCTTGTAATACTGTTTGGTAGTGATGAACTCCGTCAGCTTTTCTTGTCTGGGAAGCTCTTTCTCTGTCTCTGTCCTTTGATTCTAAATGATAGCCTTGCTGGGTAGAGCAATCTTGGTGTAGATCCTTGCTTTTCATCACTTTGAATATTTTGTGCCAACTCCTTTGGCCTGAATAATTTCTGTTGAGAAATCAGGTGACACTTTAATGAAAACTGCCTTGTAGGAAACTAACTGCTTCTCTCTTGCTGTTTTTAAGATTCTCTCTTTGTCTTTAACCTTCAGCATTTAATTATGATGTGTGCTGGAGTGGGCCTCTTTGGGAGGTGCTCTGCTGCAGGACAAGGTCAGCCACAGCCCATTTCATACCCAGGGGGCCACTTGGTATGAGCTACAAAGTGTTCTGCAGCTGGTTGCCACTTGTGTTGGGCTTGGAAATACCTAGGAGAGGTTACGCTACACATTGAGGTGAACTGCCATAGTACTGGGCTCGGGGCTACATAGCAGAACTCCAAGGCTGCCAGTTTGGGGTTTGTGAACTTTCAAGAGATTTTAGGAAAGTCCACAGCATGAGCCAAGATAGGCCATGTGTATGGAAAAGCTACTGGAAGTGGCTTGGGTGGGTCTGCAAGTTGGGTGAAGTGGGGTTGCAGGGAATCACCAGGGTGGGGCAAACGTTAGCCAAGTTGATGGACACTTAGCTATGACGTCCGCCTGCATCTGCGTGGCAAGAGAAGGGGAGGGCTCAACAACGGAGCGATGGCTTCTGCCAGCACTTCTGTCTGGGAGAAAGCTGCCCCTCCAGCCCTTGCCCTGAAGCCAGACAATTGAGTTCCTCCCCATTTGTTCCTGGTGCCTTTCCAGTTGTTGCCTCAGTGCTAATAGTGAGTGAGTCCATGCATGCAGACCCTTTAAGAGGAGTGCCTGGAACGAGAGTCACCCACCACCTTCTTCAGCCACAGCCTCTGCTGGTTTTCATAGCCACAAGTTATGGGCACTTGCTCCTCGGCACTGAAACCCCATGCAGGGGAGCCTGGTGTGAGGCTGGGTTCCCTCACTCCTCTGGGGGGACCTCTAGAGCCCAGATACCCCCTGCCCCAATTTTTTTTTTTAACTATTTTAAAGTTTATTTATTTTATTAATTTTTTGACAGAGAGAGAGAGAGATACAGAGACAAAGACAGAGAGAGAACTGAACTAGGGGAGCTCCCAGTTCAGCATATGGTTCCGCACAGACCGGGGCCAGGATTCGATCCTTGGTCCCCGGCGCTGCAAAGTGAGCGCTTAACCCACTGAGCCATCCTGGCTTCCCCCCCAATTTTTAACTGCCCCACATGGGTGTGGGACCAGCTCATTCCATGTCTCCACCCCTCCTACCAGTCTCAGCCTGGCTTCTTCTGTCTATATTTAGTTATAGGACTTCTGTTCAGCTAGACTGCAGGTGATTCTCAATGATGGTTGCTCTGTAGTTAATTGTAATTTTGATGTGGTCATGAGAGGAGGAGAGCACAGTTTACCTACTCCACCATCTTCCAAGAACCAGATACCGTAGTCATGTTTATCACCCCAGGGTTCCCATCAACCCAGGCAAATGTGACAAAACACCAGATTTTTTATACATATATATATCATTATATATAATATATATGAAAATATTTCAGAATAAAATGCCAACACTTGTAAAATTTAAAGAAAAATATGAACATTCCAGTAACTAAATCTTTTCTGCCTGCCAGAGGTGAGCAAAGCTCCCCAGCCTTTGAGCCATCTCTCCTCTAGCATGAGGGTTATTCTGGAGGCATGAAGGCCCAGGGCTGAGCCTTATGCCTAAACAAAGCAAGAAGAGAACATGCACTACTGCATGTGATTCACAAAGCAAATGTATTTTCATACCTTATTTTTTTACACTCCAAGAAACCATCTGATAAAGTGATTGTTTGGGAAAAGAGTAAAACTCTTCAGATAATATAAAGATTTTATACCATTTGCATAGATTTAATAAGCAAAAGACTTGCAAGCAAGAACTAAATTCAAGCCAAATTATTATACAATTTAATTCAAAAAAATTCTCCCTCTGTTTAAAGTGCACGTAATTGCCAATTTATATAGTTGCAAAGACCAAAGGTTTGCTAAATAGAGTTCTGCAAACAAACACAGTACGGAAAGTTTTATCTCCAAGTACTGTGTACCAAGAATGAATGAAGCTAATCATTGATCAAGCATGTATGTAATTCATTCCAAGGGTTTCTTGCAACTGTAGAATTATATCGATGAACAAAATTGAATGCACCTATGTTAATATTTTTCTAGATCTTATCACCACAAAGTTTTTAAAAATCTTTACACACTCAAGAGAACATGTAAAATGGAACTGGCATTATCTTAAACAGTTTAGATTGTTACTCTCCTCTTTTATAAAGATTTTCTTTATGGAGAGTTATCCTTAAGTAGCACTGATCTTTCTGAAACTTTCCCCAAGTGTTCTCTTCTGCTTAAAGAAGTTTTTATTTAATGAATGAATAATACATAGTGCTCTTTTGTGGGTATGTGTTTCAATTAAAGACATTAGACTGTAAAATTCAGTCTGCCACTCTCTTTTTCTTACCAAGCTGTGAGTTTTGAGATGCATATTTCTATATAGTGATATATCTATTTCCATTAACTGGAGGAAAACACTCAACCTTCATGAGAAAGAATTTTTCTGGGGAGCTGGAGAGGGGAATGAGACAAGGAACTACACTCAAAAGCATGTGAACTTTGTAATGTTTTATTTATTGTATTAAATATTAAAGTAAACCTGAGAAAATGATCAGAATTGTTCATTGTATGTGATATATACCTGGGTGATTTCCTTGTGCATTTCTGCAACATTTAAATTCTCAAAACTAAGAAAATATATTAAGGATTGGGAAATATATTCTTATTGTCTCACTTAATAAACAAAGAGAAAATTTTCTCTTTTTATTATATGAGAAACCCTGGGTTTGCAAACATGGCAGATCCCTGGATTCCATTGCCTCCTTTTTCTCCTCCCTCAATAACTACTTCTCCCCGCATGGAAGTTTTTTGTGGTGTGTGTGTGTGTGTGTGTGTGTGTGTGTGTGTTTTCAATCACAGTTGACATTCAATATTATTTTATGTTAGTTTAGGTGTATGGCATAGTGGATAGACATTTATATAATTTACAAAGTGAGCCCCCTGACTAGTCTAGTACGCACCTGGCACCATACATATTTACTACCTTCCTGTTGACTATATATCCTATACCATACAACTGCTTTTTAAGAACCCATTCTGGCATCTGTTGTCCTAGGTGCTGGGGAAACAGGAGTGAAAAGACAAAGACACATCCTCAGAGTTTATAGTCTGACTAGGAGGATAGACAATGAAAAAGTTAAGTAGGTAATTACCTGGTATATCACAAGGTAATCAACACTACGGTGATTACTAGATACAGAACACTGGGTGTGGGAGTGGTTGGGAAGGTGTCACTGCACAGGTAATACCAGGTTGAAGACAGAGTTGTGAGCCATGTGGGTCTCTAAAAATAGAAGCATTCCAGGTAGAAAGAAAAGGAAGTGCAAAGGCCCTGCGGTGGGAGCACGCGTGGAGTGCTCAGAGAGCAGCGAGGAGGCCAGTGTGGCTGGAGTAGAATAAGCAAGAGGTGTGTAGCAGGAAATGACACAACAGAGGCATAATAATACGAAGGATGGGGGCCGGGGGAGCCCAGTCGCACAGGAAACTGTCAAGTCAGCTCTAACCTCTACATCAGACAAGTCGGCAGGTCAGCAGGGTCTGCATCACCTGGGAGTTTGTTAGGACCCGGACCTACTGAATCAGAAGCTCTGGGGCAGAAACACCCTGTAATAAAAAGAACGCACTCATCTCAGCTTCAAAAATCCTGACCTGAAAATTCGGCCCCTGATGAACAGTGAACACTCGGGGAATTGCACAATCCGTCCAGGCCTCAGCTTCCTCACTGGGAAAGCAGACACATTCGTGTCTGCCCTCTTTTAACCGACAGGATTCCTGTAGAGGCCTTTGTGTCAAATTTGGTGGTAAATGTTAGAGAGAGGTGGTGACAGTAAGTCTCTTGCCAGACGGGAGTTTTTAGTGTTATGAACAGGCAACCAAGTCCACCCACCCTCAGGGTTTGCTCTTCCCTGTGGGATCCCTCGCCCCCCAGTGCTGTGGGCTGGTTAGATGCGGATGTGAGAGGCTTACAGTAAGTCTGGTCTGGTTGTGTGAGCTTTGGCGTGGAGCCTCGGCTCAGAGGCTACAGCTGGTGTGCTGTTGTTCTGACACGCGTGGTACCTGTCCTCACTGTGGCAGCAAGACCCTCCGTGCCAAGCATTTCCGACTAGGACAACGAGCCAACAGAGACGCTGTAGGACACTTAGCCCAGACACTTCCATCATTCTTTCTACCTCAAAGAATTTGTTAGGTTTTATGCAAACCACCCTTGTTTGCTGTGACTTGGTATATGCAAGAGACACTGAATTTGGACATCGAAGGGCTCAAGTCCATAGGTTTGATGACCCAGAGGACTCAACATCAACATGTAGACTGTCTCCCCTGTCTGCCCCCCAAGTTGGTGGGAGTTTATACAAGATGATGCACATGAAAGCTTTCTGTGAAAAACAAAGCAGCGTATCTAAGAATAGGACAGTGTTCCCATCTTCAGCCACTCAGCCAGTCACCAATACACGTTTAACAATGTGTACTGAGTCCACAATATACGTGGCTCTGTGGCAGGCTCTGGGACATAGCAACGAATAAGACAGAATAAAGTCATACACCACGTGGTCCTTATAGTCTAGTATAGGAACAGAGAAAACAAACGGCAGCATAAGTAAAAAATATATTCTGTCAAATGGTGATAAGCGCATTAGAGAAAAATAAAGAAGCAAAAGAGGGAAAGGTAATGTTGGGGGAAACGGGGTCACAATAAGGCAAGGGTGACCAGGGAAGGCGTCCTCACAGACAAGGGGAATTTGGCCAATGACCCACCTGAGGGGATGGGGTCCGCTTTGGGAGAAGAGCAGGTTTAGACCAATTCTAAGCCCAGTTGTCTTCATACATCTGTGACCCAGAGTACTTGCAGAACTTTCCTTGTTTGCTAATAAGTCTACCCTCTTATATCACTTTTGGGGTAATTAGCTGAGTGTCATCTGTGCCAAGTGTAACTCACACAGAAGGACGAACTCAAGTCACGTGCGGACAGTGCCTGGTTGCTGAAAGAACACCTTCCTACCACCCCCAGAACCCAGCAACTTGCCCTGATGGAAGAATGGGAGCCACATTCTCTAGAGACTGAAGACAAACTCCATGTCCACCTTGTTCTACCGTTACTGTTATTGTTTTCGTTCTCTCATTACCTCCCCTTTGCTGAGCATCTACCATGGGCTTAGTAGTTTGCAAATGCAATGGGAAAAGAAACAATTACTGTTTTACAAACAAATGCTACAGCACTTTCCCATAGTTGAGGAGGAACAGAATTCATGTCAGGACAGATGGATTCCTAAGTGCATTTTTAGATCCAACATGGGTGGACTCCAGAGCCTGGTGTGAAATGGGAGTGTTAAATGCCCTGCAGAACCAAGTCAGAGAATGTTTCTGTTTCCCAGGGGCAGAGGTGGAGATTGGAGCTTGGGGGACCTGGAAATAGGAAGATTCAAGCAAAGGTGGAAGGGACTGTGGAAATGGACCCCAAAAGATGAGTGGCTGACCGAGTTGAAGGAGCAAGACAGCAAAGGAGAGTTCCCTGGAGCCAACATGGGCAGGGCTTAAGGACAGTAAAAACAAGTATTTCACTGTAAATGTATTTTCCGTGTCGTGCTATGGCTCCCCTCCATTATCCTAACGTTTTGCAACATCTGTTGTATACAAGAACTGTGGGGCATCATCCTTAGGGAATGAAGGAGAAGGACTACACCCACAAAATGGCAGAAACCAGAGTTGAAAGCAACATACAACCAGGCGATTGTGAGCCCCCACCAAACACACCGCCAGAGAATCCTTAGAAATGTAGAACAGATGCTAGCTAAGCCATTTTATATTTACTTTAAAGTTAAGGGAGGTATCAGATGCCTAGAGGGTATGGGGACCAGAATGTCCCTCTGTACAAATACAAAGGCACCATTGACATTACAATCTATGTGCAAGATGGCAGCCTTCTTGGGGACACTCAAGTTACACATACATCATCTCGTTTCACTTTTACAACACTCCTGGAAGAAACCACCTTGCAGATGAGAAAACTGAGATTGAGAAAAAAATAATTTGTCCAAGTTACCATGTGTCTAATAATTAGATAGAATCAGTATTGAGATTCAATTTGTTCCAATTGAAAAATACATTCAAATTCCAAAAGTCACTCACTTCCATGGATGCCATGCTGCCACTTTAGAATGACAGGTGACCCTTGAACAACACGGGTTTGAACTGTGTAGGTTCACTTATATAGAGATTGTTTTTTCAATAAATATACAGTTGGCCCTCCATATTCTAGGTTTCAAATTCATGGAGTCAAACAGTGTTTCTAACTAGCAGTTGGGAGTCCACATATGCAGTGGGCCAAATATAGGCATTGATCTGCCCCATTTCATAGGGGACTTGAGCATCCACAGATTTTAGTATCTGCAAGGGTCCTAGAACCAATCCCCTGTGGATGCCAAGGAATGACTCAGCTTAGGAGTCAGAAGTTACACAGATTTTTGACTGCATGGGAGGCAGCACCCTTAACCCATGCATTGTTCAAGAGTCAACTGTAGGGGACGCCGGGATGGCTCAGCAGGTTAAGTGCTTGCCTTCCAGCCCCAGAATCCAAGGATTGAGTCCCAGTTCTGGTCCCAGGCCTGGCTCTGGCCCCTGCAGACCCATATATTGAATTGGGGTGTGCTTCCCATATGGGAGGCCCCCCAGTTCAGTTCCTGCCAAAGTGAGCTTCCCATGTGGAAGGCCCCTCATTGGACCCCTGGTTCTTGGGGGTGTGCCTCCCATGCAGGAGGCCCCCAGCCCGGTTCCTGCCCTGCGCGGCCCCCGCCCACCTGTGTGAAATGAAACTTTGTCAAAAATTGATGATGTACAACTATGGAGACCATTCTGGGCGCTCCCCCTTTTCTGTCTCTGTCTCTCTTCTCTGTCTCTCTTCTCTCTCTGTCTCTCTTCTCTGTCTCTCTCTCTCTCTCTCTCTCTCTCTTTCTGTCAAAAACAATAAAAGTAAATCTTAAAAAAAAAAAAGAAAGTCAACTATACACTCCTTCACCTAAAGTTGGGCAGCAGGAATCTACAGAAACTCAAATGGACTCCCAAATCCACTAATTTTGAATCATAACACCCCATCTAACCCAAACATAAGCAAATATGTACACATAGGTCTGAATACAAAACAGGCAAATAGGTAGAAGTGTAGAGGAGTTGGTAAGTGAAAGAAAATGGTGGCATATGAGACACCCCACTTGCTTCCCCAATCTAAACATCATTCCATTTTAAATATATAATGCCGTTTCCTAAGATCACTCCAAAGGATCAGTGGACTCTCCTGTTTCCCTCTCTGCTAACAAGACTACAAATGCAACCCATTTTAAATGTCACCAAGGTATAAGCCTGACTGTGGCCTCAGCACCAGGATCCTGAAAGCAAGTCAAGTCCGAGTTCCCTAGAGCTGTTCCATAGTCTCCGTTATCTTCCCTCTCCAATGACATCCTTCATACCTTCCATTTTGCTCACACTCAGCATGCCGGGCTCTGTACACCACAATCCAAGCCTTGTCTGCATTTCCATTTTTTTATTTGTATCTTCACTTCCATCCAGTGTGTAGACCCCTTTCTATGTGACTCAACCTTCAAGCAAACAAATTTCGCTTCTTCGCTGCTGCGAAGACAGTGGAAATCAAATGGCTGCAGACAAGTGTATGGGTTGTGTCATTCTAGTTAACAAAGAATTTAGGCTCGTGACAAGTGAATTCCTTAGCATAAATCAAATCATGCCACCCGTGTTCCAGAGCACTCACTCTGATAGATGCCACGACCCGGGTGCTAGAAAAGTTTGTCCAGACTGGTCATGATCTGAGAGAGACTTCATCAAGAAAAGATGGGAGATGCTGTTAGCAGTAGCCAAGAAGGGGGCAACGCTTCTTCCTAAGCCAGCTCTCGATTACTCTTAGCCACCCACACGCAGGCTCTGACAACTAAGTTCATGAACTTGCCCCCATGCACTTACGTTGGCAGCGCTGTACAAATAACTCGGTGAGGTTTCATAACCTTGGTATATCAGTGTTTTACAGTGTTACCGGAGGGCAACCGAGTCCAGGCTCGTGCTGCCTGCTCCGTTCAGCCAATAGGCAGAGACAGGAGTATATTGAATAAGCATTTATTGTCAGAGCACCAGGGACCTGAGAAGGCAATGGGTTTCTACCCTCAAAGACAACCTATGTCCTCAAGCCACGCTACTGGGGCAGACACCAGAGCCACTGTGTGCCTGGTGGACCAAGTTGGCTGCTTCCTGCAAACTAAACTTCCACACCAAACACTGCCCCTGGCTCCTGCCCTCCTGTTTTATGTCCCCACCTGGACAGCAATAGGAGGGCCTTTCTTCCCCTGTCAATGACAGCCCATTAGCACCAATCTCCCCCACCTATGCCAGTTTGCAGCACTTTGTCAACTGTGGTCAGTGAGCGTCAAGTACACCTACACCCATCAGCCCCTAGAGCCTCCATCCAGAAGGAAGATTCCTCAGGTGCCTTACCAGCTTATTTACGTCTGTCCAGGGCAGCCTCTTCTTCTACAGCCCCTTTCTACTTCACCCTGTTTCAACAGCTGTGTCTGTGTCAGTGTGAGGCGAGGTCTTGCGGAGTGGCAGTCATTATTGTTGTGAGTTTTCATGTGCCGTCTCAAGAATGTTGGAGCTTGAATTAGAGCAACAAACATTAAATCTCTTGTTCAACTTGGCAAGAGTAGAAGTGAAATCAGGAACATGTTAGTCAAAGTTGATGGGGATAATGCCATGAAGAAAATGGCAGGGTACACATGGATGAAATGGTTTTCTGAGTAGAGAGAAAACTTCACTGATGAAGAGAGGTCAGGGTGCCAGGAACAAGCAGACCTGATGAAAACATTGCAAAAATGTGTCTAATTGTGTGTCAAAATCATTATCCAACTGTGAGAAGCATAACAGACCAAGTAAACATCAACAGAGAAACAGGAAAATCTTAACTAAAAATCTTGACATGAGAAAGGTGTGTGCAAAAATGGTCCTGAAGGAGCTCGCTAATGAACAAAAACAAAAAGAGTCAAAATTTGCCAAGACCTTTTGGAGAGGCAAGACGATGTTTTGGGCCTTGTTATCACTGGTGATGAAACATGGGTGTACCAATACAACCCTGAAAAAAAAGCATCGAAGTGCACAATGGAAGTCAGCCAATTCTCTATGACCAAAAAAGTTCCATCGGTTCAAATCAAGAGTCAAACCAATGTTGCTGTCCTTTTTTGATATCAGAAGAATTGTTTATGTATTTGTACCAATGGGACAAGCAGTCAGCCAAGTTGACTATTTGGAAGTGCTTGAAAGGCTGCATGAAAAGGGAAAAAAATGACCTAAATTTTTCACCAACAACTATGGCTCTTGCATCATGACAACACACCAGCTCACAGGGCACTGTCTGTGAGGAACTTTTTAGCCAATAAACAGATAACTATATCTGAACATCCTCCTTACTCACCTGGTCTGGCCCTCAGTGACTTTTTTCTTTACCCAGAAATATAGGGAATATTAAAAGGAAAATACTCTGATGACATTTAGGACATCAAGTATAATATCACAATGACAGCTCTGATGGGTATTCCAGAAAAAGAGTTCCAAAATGCTTTGAAAGGTAGACTAGGTGCTGGTGGTGCTGCATAGCTTCCCTAGGGGAGTGCTTTGAAGGTGACCATAGTGATATTAAGCAATGAGGCATGTAGCACACTTTCTCAGATGTGTTTGTGAACTTAATTATCCTACAGCACTAGATCTTATAGAAACTCTGATTCTTATTCTTTGGTGGGAAAATCTGTTCTTGTTAAAGATTCCTCAGTTAATATTTGAAACACATACCAAAAAAAAAATAAGTAAGGAAGTGGAGAGGGAGAAAAAAAGATGTTTTTCTTTTCTTTCACAAAACTGTTGATGAGAATCTAGGTATTTCACTGCTGTAATAACCTAAGCCATGAAGCTCCTCACACCATGGAGACATTTCTGCAGGGGTTCTCACCTTGATCACCTTGATCAACTTCAAAGATTGTTTCTACTATAGTTCACGTTGACAGAGACGTCATTATATTCTTTCTGACTATTTTCCACTTGAGCTGCCTAGTAAAAAATGTAACAGATACTTTGGAGGCTGAGAGAGTTCCTATCTTCAAAATTTACCGATCCTCTATTCTGTGCAGTACAATGATAGTGGAAGTCATCAGAACTCGTAATGGATAGATGTGTTAGGAACCAAAATACTTAGCGCCAGAAGAAAAGGCATTGGGTCATGTCAGTGAAAAGCTGGGGTAGCTCTAGAGTAGCGAGGCTGGATTCAGATTCTCCAACACTGTCATCAGAAAGTCACTTCTGTCTTATCTCACTTCCCCACCAGGTGACAAGAAGGCCTCCAATAGCTCCATGTTTATTTTCTGTCCTCTCGTGAAATCTACTGGAAAGACTCTCTTCCGTAAAGTTCCAAAGGAAATCCTAGGATTTCATGGCCATGACCTGAGGGATTAAAATGGTAGACTGGGTGCCCACCCAGGAGCTGACAGTAAGGTTAGAACCTGAACCACCTAAACTGTGAATCATGGAGAAATGTTCCCAAATGTAATCAAGTTGTTGTTACCAGAAAGAGCGAGCAGGTACTGGGAGGTGAACAAACACGGACGATCAGCCCACAAACAAGTATTGGTTCATTTCCAGCTGACCCTAGGATTTCTCAAGTGCCCTGTCATCTGTGTTATAGGATCTGCAGAAGCAGACTGTAAAGAGAAGAGGGAAGCAGCCCTAGAAAAGAAGGACCCAGATGACTGACCTCCTGGGTAGACCCGTGTGCAGGTGCACAGTTCATCACCACAGGCCCATTGCATCATCCATTAGCGGGCCTTCTCTACTACGCCAGCACAAGTTCCCCAGGTCTGTCCCACTGAACTTCTGCCTAAGTCTGTTCTGAATGATGACGCACAAGGCCCCGCACTGCCCGGCTATCCCTTCCACACAGCTGAGCAAAAGGACCCTCCAGCAGAGCATAAGTGCTGATAGAGTCCCGCCAGCCCTCGACGTGCTCTGCTCTTAGATGCCAGTTCCTCACAACCAAAGCCCATTTTGATCAGAGGGAAGGAGGGACATTTCAGGTAAGAGCCCTGAAATAAATACAACAAATGCCAGCTGTCCTTCTCGCACATCACCTATACGGATACCGACTCTGCAGTCTACTCTGGGCACAAATACATGCCTATGCATAATAGCAGTGAGCGTCCGATGAGCATTTCTCAGTGAGCAAGTGTTTCATTAAGAAATGAAGATTTAGGCTCAGGTGACATGGGAAAGTGGAAAACATTCCCATCAGCCTGCCATGTTTGCTGCTCTCTGCCCATCATCATGTCATTTGTATTATGCCGTCAGATGATAAGGCAAAAACCCATCATCACAAACCAGCCTGTGAAAAACTAACAATAGGAAGTTGAAAATGAAGAAGAAAGTCTTGCATTTTCTTTCACCTGGAGGGGAGAAATGAAAATGCCCAAGAGAAGCACCCATCACCATGCAGCAGTCCATCTTACTTTCAAATATACAGCACACGGACTGAGCAGGAAGATTTCTGCTCTGCACGGCAATTGTTCCATTTTCTGTATTTCAGAACCTGTAATTTTGAAGCCATGCCTGGTACACACGCTTGTAAAATAGTCATATCAGATAAAAGCAGAGGGATGCCTAAACTATTGGAAAATAAATCGAATTCTCGGCGAGCAGTTATATCCATCATGTGGCAGCAAGCACATGTATAGCTTAAGCTCTGTGCGCACAGTCTATCCATTGTAATGATTGGGGGTCAAGATCCTGCCACATGCATTTAGCATTCACTAAGAAGTGAGCCCAGGAGTGCAGCAGGAAGAGCGTGGAGCTAGCTCACAGCTCTGCAGTTGTCCTTGTTGCATTTGTTTGTGTGAATATAGCCTTTGTAACTAAGTAGCAAGGCAGAGAGGAGGAATTAACACATGCACGGAACTTGACCATGCACAAGGTGCTTACAGGAGCCTTACTGTCTCTCTTGATCCTTGAAAGGACCTCCGGAGACAAATGAAGAAAAGCATTCACTTATTACAGCAGCAAAACATCTGTGAAAGGTGGAGAAAACCCATCCACAGTCACACCCTTCAAAACTGGGGAGGAAGGTATTTCAGCAATGTTTTAATCCAACATATTCGCATTTGAATACAATAAATATTCTGTGTCTTTGGTTTTTTGTGGGGTTTTTTCTTTTAATACCAATAGGCCAATTTATTAGTTATTTAAATAAGGTTAGTTTATTAGACAATTGGACAAGATTCTGTGCTGCCTTATTTAACCACCAAATATAAATTTATTCAGAGAAACAAAAGCTTGCAATAAACAAAAGAACTACACGTCACATGGTATCCTCTTGAAAAATATTTCATGTAAAAAGTGGAGAAATTGAAAAACACGGGTTTTACTTGAAACACACACACACACACAGCTTCCAATTCCAAATCTGAATATTACATTAAAGCCAGGTTTGTTCACAATGCTACATGAAACAGGCATGGTTTTATTAATACAGCATTCTTCCAAAAACAGACATCTCCCAATAAGCTTCTAGCTCTCCCCAGACTCCACTCCTTCTCAAGATGCACTCTTCCAGACTCTCTGTCTAGTCTGGACTTCAAAGTTGATCATCTAAATCATTCTCTCCAGGAAGCCAAGATGACTCAGTGGGTTAAGCACTCACTTTGCAGCCCTGGGGACCGAGGATCGAATTCCAGCCTCGGCCCATGCGAACCCATATGTTGAACTGAGGTGTGCTTTCCATGTGGGAGGTGCCCAGTTTGGTTCTCACTCCCCGGCTTGGCCCTGGGCTTGAGGGGACGTGACTCCCATGCAGGAGGCCCCCAGCCCAGTTCCCACCCTGTGCAGACCCCTGCCCACCTGTGTGGAACAAAACCATGTTAAAAGCTAATTCTGGGTGGTGGGCTCATAATGCGATACATGGGTGATGTGATATGGACTTGTACATCCGGAAACTATCTAATTGCTACCAATCAATGTCACCCCAATAAATTTAACAAGAAAAAAAAAAAGAAAAAAAAAACTGATGACGTACAACTATGGAGACTGCTCTGGGCCCTCCCCCTTCTCTCTGACTCTCCCTGTCTCTGTCAAAAGAAAAAACAATAAAATAAATCTTTAATAAATAAATAAATAATTATCTCTCTCCTGCCTTCAAATTCACAGTCCACTTGTCCTTCCTTCCCTTTTACCCTTGATGAAAACTTTACTCTAGGGCCATGCAACGGTCCATATTTTTTACCTCTAGAGAGAATCATAGGATTCCATAATCTGGACCCTGTACTAGTCTTCTCAGGTTCAGGCTGCTGCAACAAAATACCAGAGACATTTATGTCTCACGGTTCGGGAATCTGCAAATTCCAAGGTCAAGGTACTGGCCAATTCAGTTCCTGCAGAGGGGCTTCTCCCTGATTCCCAGATGACCACCTTGTCACTTAGTCCTCCATGGAGGAGAGAGAGCTCTGGTGTGTCCTCCCCTTCTTATAAGGGCAGAACCTCGTTATGAGGCCCCGCCCCCATGACCTCATCTAAACCATAGGCCCCGCCTCCTCATACATCACAAGGAGGAGGAGGGCTGAAGGCTCAGAATATGAATGGGAAGACGCAATTCAGTCCACAGCAGCCATGTTTCTAATTCTTGATGCATTAATATATCCTCTGTGCTCAACAGCAATTCTTTTACTCATTCTTGTCACGAACCCTCTCTTAAATTATATATAAAGCCATATATTTCCCTGTCCATAATTGAGTTTATATAAGAATATTATTACTAATACACTTGTATAAAAGAATAGAAAACCAAGACTTTATGTATTAAGATGCCCACATAACAAACCCTCTTAATGAACCTGAAAGCCCGTTTAGATGTTTTCCTAAAGTTCTAAAAGTTCTTCCCAAGATCTAGAAATAATTATAATTACCTATTGGATTCTTTTTCAATCTTCACATTTTTAGTCTTATTTACTATTTAGTAATGTTTTTCTCTTATTTTTCAATATAAATGTATACAATTTCAGGTTTATTGTGTATGAAATGAGTTGTGTAGGAATCTCACTATAATCATATTTCTTTGGGAAAATTTCTTTCTGAGTTTCAATTGAGCATTTTCTTAATACATTGAAATTACAGAAATAATCTGTAAATTGAGGACTATCCTGTAGAAAGCATCACATTTGCCAATACAACTTGAAGCAGTATAATTAAATCGAGAAAACATATTTTCAAATTTAATTAAAGGAAAGGAGACACCCACTAGGGTCAGATGACAGCCAGTACCAGTGTGTAATCACTGATTATCCATGAAAGTGGAAAACTTAGTCATAATGCCAGGGTTTCCAAATACGAATTGAAGAATAAATATATTCAATTTATTAGAAAAGTCAGAACTCACTCAAAACAGCTTTTTGAAAGGGTGTTTTAAGGACAAACACTATTTCTGTAGCATTTCGAACCAAAACAAACCCCATCAACCAAAAGGAAAGCTAAAGAAAACAGCCAAAGAGCTCCAGAGATGACCTGCTTTTAAGAAGTAGGTACACTTTGATTGAAAACCCTCAGCTCTCAGTCTGAAACCACAAAGCAGTTCGAAGGACTTCCAGTCTCTCGCAATCCTGGGGCAGACCTTCCTCTCCCCACAGCTGACCACAAGATGTCGTGGACCCACCTGTCACATTCTAAAAGGACACATCGGGTCCTGCTAAAGAGGACTTTCAAATACATCTGTTACTGCTGCCCACACCCTACTCTTTCCAAGCCCACCTTCAAGTTCTAAAAATACTACCCATAGATCTGAAGTCATCTTGGAAGGGGAGGTGACAGCACCGATCAACAAGTGACACATGATCACCACTCAACAGGTCTCCCACTCCTGCAAATGTCAACCGCAGCCTCTGGAGAGAAGCAGAACCAAGGTATGGGCACTACTGACTGAGTCTTCCCGGGATCTGGATGAACTTTTATCCCTCGTTTGAACTCACCTTGCCCTGGAGCCTCTTACAAATCAGACAAGGTCACTGAACTAAGAGGAAAACAAATGAGAAGGACAAGCAGGAGGTGCCCAAAGCCCTTCAGCTGCTTCTGGCTCGCTGAACTCCCACCCTGCTGGGACATTTGATCCGTTCTCTAAGAGTGAGCATCACTATCTCTGCCCTTTCTAAAGAGACATCAGGTGATGGTGATGCCCATAACATTAAGGGTTTACACAGCAACTTCAGTCCAGTGAGATCCAGAATCATATTACAAATCACTGGATTTTAGAATTTTCAGATGATTACATTTATCCTCTTTGTCTTTTTTTTTTTTTTTAAGATTTATTTTATTAAGAGAAGGTGAGAAAGAGGAGGGAGGGTCCAGAGCAGTCTCCATAGTTGTACATCATGAGTTGTGACATGATTTCACTCCACACAGGTGGCTGTGGGACTGCATGGGGCAGAAACTGAACTAGGGGCCTCCCCCATGGGAGGCAAGAACCTTCACCACAGGACTCGAGGTTACCAGTTGCACCACAATTCAGCATATAGGTTTGCACGGGCCAGGATTTGATCCCTGGACCTTGCGGTTGCAAGACAAGTGCTTAACCTGTTAAGCATCCTGGCAACCCCTCTTTGTGTTTTTCAATTCAAATGTAAAATGTTATGTTGTGCACTTAAAACTATGCCATATAAATTATGGTCAAAACTTACCGTAAATATCTGTGCTGGGAGAAAAATCTGTTCTCAAAGAAATGAATGCCTGAAAGGTAGTAGGGACTCAATAACTACATTCAAATGAGGGAAGGGGTGTTATTTAGTGAGCATTCCTTAGGGCTGACCTTGCTGCCCCCATGCGTGTTATCTTACGAGTTCGATATTGCTCATACCTTATGAATGAGGAAAGAGTTACTCACACAAGGTCACAGAGCTGATAAATGGTGACTCTGAGACTCAGGGAGACACTGTGTACTGTTGGAAAGGAGGACTGTTATCCTGGACCCTAAGTTCTCTCTCTGGCCATGCCACCAAACTTCTGTGACCCTGTGTATGGTTTTTCATTCTTTCTGTCTTCAGTTCCCTTCTATAAATTCTCTTTCGGCTCTAAAATCCCCCGAGCCTATAAACGCATGCGGTCCTGCACCTGCATTTCAGTTAAAGTGTCTGGATGAAATTCTCCCAGATGTGGTGAGAGCCACGCGGTCCCTCCACGCAGCACTCGTGTCGTAGTCAGCCCTCGAAAGCACTACCTCGATTTTCTAATCCATGCAAGTGCTTAATTTGTTGTATGTAATTTGTTCCCTTTCAAGTTAATATCCCTGTATTATAAAAATCAATAAAAACACACATTGAAAATAATTACAAAGATATAAACCTCTTACTTTGCAAAAATACGTGGTAATACATGCATTTTTCTACTCAGCAACATTTACTATGTGTTAAAATGATGCTCTATGCAGTCTTAGGCAGAAGAAAATGTTTCCTAGGGAAATTTCAAACATCTACACACAAAAAAAGAGAATACACATAATCACCATAACGATCTCAAGAATGGAATCACCAGAAATAAAACCGCCTCCTTTGGTTCTTCTGGGATAATAGCTAGTTAAAGATAAAATCAATGCTAGCAAGGGGGGTGGCTTCATTAGCCAGTATCAACTCACTGCTGTTCAGAGGGTGCATTTGTTTATAGCTTTGCTACCAAAGCACTGCAGGATCAATGGAGTTGTTTGGGGCCCTGGATTTCTTGCTCTATAGAACGACTAGGTGCCACCCCATGTGGGCTGGCAAGGCAGGTAGCTTGGCAACGCAGGCCCACTTGGCAGGAGCTTGTTTCCTGGGCTCTGACCAAGGCTTCCAAGGAGACGGGAAAGCCCGACACCAAGGGATGCAGACATTAGGATTCAGCATTTTACAAGGTGGGTTCCATTCAGGTCACCGAAATTTGAGAAATAGTGCGTCTCTATCCCTTTTTGAAGAGTCACCAGGCATAAAAATATCAAAGTCTCTAAAATGTCCTTTGTAAAGATATATGGTTAAATTGATTTAGGTCACAGGCTCTCAGTTTATTTGCCCACAGAGCCTCCCTCCCCACAATGTCTATTAACACCTCACAAAGCATTCCTGGGAACACACTCCCTGTCGTCACTTTCTAGGGATACTGATTCTTGGACATGAAGATTGAACAAAAAAGAGATCTTCCATTCATGGGTCACCTACTGTGGGCCTACTTTGCTCTCTGGACTTTGCATGCATGATTTCAACTTAATTCTCACAACAGTCCTTTGATACAATTGCTTATCCCGATTTAACAGGTAAAGGGAATTAAAACTACATGTAAAATTGAGTGGAAAAGATGCTTACAATTCAGTGAAAAAAATAGGTTATGAATATGTATTTATAAATATATGCATACATCTATTATAAAGATTGTTGACTAGCAGCCTATTGATTTGTTTTATGTTTTTTTTAATTTAAAAACATTAGCTGGGAAAGAGATTTCAATTTTAAGAAAATCAGAAGCTTTAGCAACGAGAAACGATTTCCTCTGAGTCATGTTCTGCTCATGCAAGTTGTAGCTGCCCCTTCAGGTCAGCCCTGTGATCTTCGCCTCTCCACACCCCACCTGGCTGAATCAATGGACAAACAGAGCATCTTGTATCCAAACAATGGGGTATTATTTAACCTAGAAGAAAGCAAATTCTGACACAAACTACTACATGGATGAACCTTAAGGACATTATGCTAAGTGAAATAATCCAGTCACAAAAAGACAAACACTGGATAATTCCACTTATATGATGTACCAAAAATAGTCACATTCAGAGACAGAAGGTAGGGGTGAGGGGAGGGAGAAATAGGGAGTTGCTACTCAATGGGTATAGAGTTTTAGTTTTGAATATAAAAAGACTTCAAGTTTAGTTGCAGAACAATATAATCATACTTACCATCACTGAACTATATACTGAAAGGTTAAAATTATAAATTTTATGTTATGTGTATTTTAGCACAATAAAAAATAAAATTTTAAAATGAAGTGAGAAAGAACATATAAATCAAAAAGAACTCAACAACAATCAACTACAATTTATAGCCTCTATCTGGAACTCAATTTGAACAAACCAACTATTAAAAAAAATTAAGATGGGGAAGCCAGGATGGCTCAGTGGGTTAAGTGCTTGCTTTGCAGCCCCGGGGACTGAGGATCAAATCCCAGCCCCGGCCTGTGTGGACCCATATGCTGAACTGGAGTGTACCCCTAGTTCGGTTCTCACCGGGGTGAAGACCCCGGCCCAGTTCCTGCCCTGCGCAGCCCCGCCCACCTGTGGAATGAAACTATGTGGAAAAACCAATGATGTGCAACTATGGAGACTGTTCTGGGCCCTCCCCCTTCTCTCTATCTCTGTATCTCTCTCTCTCTCTTTGTCAAAAACAATAAAAATAAATCTTTTTTAAAAAATTAAGAGACAATCATGAAAATATGAATACTGATTGGATATTCGATGTTATTAAAAAATTGCTGGGGAAGCTGGGATAGCTCAGTGGGTTAAGATCTCACTTTGCAGCCCTGGAGCCCAAGGATCAAATCCCGGGCCTGGCCCAGGCGAACCCATATGCTGAACTGGGGTGTGTGCCCCCAGTTCAGTTCTTGCTGGGGCCTATGCAGGAGGCTCCGGGCCCATTTCCTGCCCTGCACAGCCCCGTGCCCACCTGTGGAGTGAAACTATATGGAAAACTAATGCTATCAACTATGGAGACTGCTCTGGGCCTTCCCCCTTCTCTCTGTCTCTCTCTGTCTCTCTCTCTCTCTCAAAAAACAATAAAAGTTAATATTTTTAAAAATTGCTGTCATTTATAGGTGTGATATTGAAATAGAGTTGCATTTTTTTAACATTCCTTAGACTCCTTTTGTTTTAGAAGTAGATACTGAAATATTTATGAATGAAAAGACATGATTAATTATTATACAGTTGAAGGGAGAAAAATGACTGGGGGTACAGATGAGATAAGATTGGTCTGTTGAAGCTGGATAATGGGTTCATGCAAATTTGTTACACTATTCTCTCTACTTTTGTATATTTTAAATTTTTTTCTAATAAAAATTTTAGTTCCAGAATGGTAAAACATTCACTGCCGGTTCTTTTGCCACAAATATGCAAGCTACCACTTACTTGGCAGAACTTCTCCATGAGTCATTTATTCACAAAGGCTCGGGCCACAGCGAATACTGTGCAAGGGAAGACTGAGGCCTCCCGTGTGCAATTTTGGGTGGATATAATGTCCTTGACTCACATTTTCTTTCCCTGAGCCTCCCACAGATACTGTTTCTCTGCTTTCTGGTGTTGACTGTTGTTGCAGATATGAATGTGAAGTCAGCCTGATATTTTTCCCTAAGTTACCTAATCTTCTTATTGAGCAACAAATTCTGCCCTCCTATTTAGAGTTCAATGATTTCATTATCTTATTGTTTGTGGTCTGGGTCGATTTTCTCTGGCACACGCAACAGTTTTTCAATGGGTAGAGTCACATATTTTATTATCAAAAAGTTTCCCCGAATTATATGTTTAAAAGTTTGGGTTTTCTTTTATTGCTCATGTTTTTCTTAGAGAATTTCAGCTGAGCATATCCAGATGTCCTTTCCTTATCTTTTATGTACATTATTTTATATCTCTTTCCCTCATTTTTTTCCAATTGTGCCTTTATTCTGTGATTATTTATTCCTTGCATTTCAGTTCATCTTTCATATTTTCTATTGATTGTCCACTTCACCTCTGTGTTCTTGTATTTCTGCTTTGTGGTCTTCATTCACCAAGGAAATTGATCCCTTGAGTACATTTTTACTTTAATTCTTGGCAAATTGTTAGCATGCAATTTTCATCAGCTTGTGAGCATTCTCCATCTGCTAGTTAATTCTGCTGCTCCTTCCCACATTTTTTCATATAGAATCTTTCCATCAATGCCTTAAGAAAAAAAAAGAAAGAAAGAAAGAAAAGAAAAAACCTTTCACCATTAAATCAGTTACACTTTCTCAAACCAACCACTTTTAAGTTCTTTTGCTGGGTGGCATGGGGGGAGGGTCAAAGTAGCCTTCCAGGCTCTTCTCCTTCCCTGCTGCCCCAGAATTGGACCCCTCCCTGCAAATACAGATCATCTTCCCATTCTTTGTACAGCCCTTTACTATATTTCTGGGAGCTAAACCAGGAGAAGAGCCCATCTGCACCTTCTAACCTGAATTCCTGAACACTGTTAACTTCAGCACTTCCACAGAGCCCTCCATCTTCAGGATGAGTATTTTTTTAATTAAGTGTATTGAGGCCATCGTGCTTAATAACACAGACATTTCAGGTGTACATTATGATTTGATGTCTGCATACTCTATTGTGTGTTCACCAACCAAGTGTAGTTTCCCTCCATTACCATATATTCGACCCCTTTTGTCCAATTAGCCCTCCCGTGTGGTCACTGGTCAGTGCAGAGTTATTTACAGGAGGAGGTTTTGTGGGCACTTCCTGCAATCTGACATGCCTGGTCTTTCTCACCATCTGTGCTGCTTCTTTTTGTTTCTTCCTCTGAAGCTACTACACAATTTCAGCTCCTCTTGGCATCTCTTACCGGTGTTGCCGAATCTGTAGTTTATATTTGTCTCCTGGTTTTTCTGAAAATGACAGACTCGTTCTTTTGCATTTTTTTCCCTTTTGTAAGCTTCCTAGGACAAGAAGGGGGAAATGCATTCATGCCCAGCCTCATGCAACCAGAAGTCTAACAACATTATTAGAGATACACTCTTGAAAAACTTTATGCTTCCCCTTTTATTGTGGCTGACTTTGGTTTTGTTACTCTAATTTTAATGAATTTACCCTCTATAAAAATGCTTCACTTTCTTCTCAGTGTACATATAAAACTTGTTTAGTCCATCAGAGGCTTTCTTAGCAAGAGTAAACCATCTCATCTGGGAAAGCATAAAAATAATGTAAAGGGAAAGATAAGCCCAGATGCAATACAATTCTTCCACTCAGTCAGTCCTGAAATGGAAGCAGGGTTATTGCAAACCAACTTATGATGCCTTACCAGCTGCTGAATTGGATCCCACTTTAACTCTCTGCAAGATGACAGGATGAACTTATTTTCTTTCCTGTAATGAAAACAGGATCTTTCATGGTCAGTAAGAGTGCAGAAGCATCTGGATTCATTGACTGCAACAGACCTTAACAGTGTGTAACTCGCTGGGGGGAAATTGTGTGTATCATATTGTCATTTTGCATCTGTTACTCTGATTAGGATCATTGTAATACATTCAAATTCATTAATGGTGGCTACTTTGGATCCCTAAATAATTAATGGCATCATTGGTATCTCCCTAAGCAACAACCTGATGGCACTGTGTATTAGGCAGCACTGTGAGTTCAGAATAAACAGTGCTGACACAGAAGCATCTGCTTTGTCAGATACCGCCTCTTGCACCAGCTTTCTTAGCCAATCCCGGAAAAAATGGGCAGAGTCAAAAGGAGAAGCCAAAGGAAAGAGTAGAGCAGGCTCCGTGCATCACAGGGATTTTAAATGCAGATGCCCAGCCCCTACTCATCCAGAAAATCAGAATACCTGGACGGCAGAGCCCGGGAACCGGATCTTAATAGACACCCCCAGGGTGCTTATGTGTTCTAACCACTGAGAGGCTCTGCAGAGAGACCTCTTGCCCAGAAAAGGAGTCAACAAGATAAAAAAATATTTTGTTAAAATCCTAGTCTACCTCGTCACATTGTGTGTTACTAACCCTTACCCACATGCCTCGTACAGTTCCAAGCAAAGAAAAGGACATGAAGAAAATAGTTTCTCCTACTTTTGAGTTACTAAAAAGTCTTCTCCTCCCCCACTTGATTTGTTGATTGTTCTCGCCAGCATGTATCCTGTGGATGAGAAGCTCATCATATGTGAAGTAAAAATGTAAATATTCTGAGATTTTTCTCAAAGCAAATTTAAATAATAAAAAAGAAATGCCAATTTATTGGGCTATGATTTAAAATGTGCACACAATTTAGTGTGAAAATGCTTGTTTCCCAATATCCTGAGGACAATGATCCTTGGCAGAGTTTCCCTCCTATCTGCATTTTGTCAAGTAGAAAACAATACAAATGAATGGCTGTGGCCTATCCTGGGGCATTGCAGAGGTCATGATCAAGTCTAGAATCCATACGAATGGAAAATATTCACCTTGCAGCCCCTGGGTCCAAGGATCAGGTCTCTGTTCCTGTCCCAGCCCCAGCCCGTGCGGACCCATATACTGAGCTGGGGTGTGCTTCCCATGTGGGAGGCCCCCGGTTCAGCCCCTAGCTTTGGGGGGCATGCCTCTCATGCAGGAGGCCCCCAGCCTGGTTCCCACCCTTCATGGCCCCCAGCCACCTGTGTGGAATGAAACCATGTCAAAAACTGATGACGTACAACTATGGAGACTGCTCTGGGCCCTCCCCCTTCTCTCTCTGTCTCTTTCTGTCTCTGTGTCTCTCTCTGTCAAAACAATAAAATAAATCTTGTTTTAATTAAAAAAAAAAAAGAAAGAAAATACCTGTATTCATAAAGATAATGGAAAGAAAAGGAAGGGAGAGAGAAATGAAAATAGAAAGTATAAGTGGAAGAGAAGACCAAGAGAAAACACCATGAAACTTGGATACGATTTACGTCCCAGAAATCCATCTCCTGGGGTGGAGGGAAGTCAGCCTGGGTTGGTTTTCTTTGTGGCTGCTCCTCAGTATGTCCTCTAGAAAGTCACCATAAATGAGCTCAGGAGCCCCACCCACGGTCATCCTTAGAAAATCAAACATTTAGCAGCCTGTCAGAGTAGTCGAAGGGAACCCGAGGATTTGAACAAACTCCAGATGTCTAAGTCAGTACTCACACAGCCAATGTCCAGGGCACATGGGACTAATCCTAGTACTAAGCAAGGGGCATCACTTGCAAATGGAAATAGATTTTGAGAAAACCACAAATTTTAGCAAAATGTCTAATCACCACCATTTGTCATCTTTATTAAGCGTCAAGCATTTATTTAAATTGAATCCTCACTGCAACCTTTGCAGACTATACTCATTTTATTGTTGAGGAAACTAAATAGATAATAAGGACACTCATCTAGTGAGTAGTGGAGCTAGCCTATGAACCATATACCTCCAACTCCGACACCCATGCTTTGAACCACAGTCCAAGAATGAAAGATGATGGGTCCCTTCAGCGCTTTGGGCTTCAAAGTTGCCATCCAGGTAAGATATGCAAGACGAAGAGTCTATATCTAGGAGTCCACACTCAATGTGAGTGGATGACAGATGCTGCGAGATCTAGGGGAACTAACTTGGCTTTGGACATGGGTGGCATGGCTGACTCTGTGGATGAGGACTGAGACCAGAAGTCAAGAAGTGCTGGTTCCATCAGACATTAACATACATGGAAATAATGGATACTCATTAAATACACTATTTAATGTTGAGTTTGTCAATCTGCATTCCCGGTGTTAAACATAATATTGCTTGATACATAGCAAGTGCCAGATAAATACATAGTGAACGAGTCAATAAACATGTGAAGGAATCTGTTTACACAGAAGTAAGCATCTCCATAAGCACCTGAAGGGAATCATCGCTCATAGATTAACACATCAATCTCACCATCATCAATCCTTTTTGCCAGACATTGGTCCCCAAGCTTCTGTACAAGTAAAGGGGGGATAGCTATCATCATAGCTGTCTACATAATGGACTGGGACGAGAGCAGAAATAAATGTGGCTCAAACCATGAGCATTCCCAAACTGAGAACTCATATAGCCATCAGGGTTTTTGACCTAGCCTGTTTCTTTTTCATTTAGCATTTCCTTGCAAGAGTCTATTTGGACTTTTAATCATTTGCTCTTTGACTAAAGTATATAGATTTAAAGCATACTTTCAGGGGTAGATCTTTATCTTACATTTTCCATAGTTTAAAAGATCAATCTTATCTAATCAAAGTTAATTAGAGATCAACTAAACCTTCTAATCTCTATCTAGAACCTATGAAAGTAATTAAAAACTTACACAATTTTCCAACTGCATCAAAGTTCTTTTCATAGGCAAGTATAGGAAGGATGCACCTTTAACAGAATCTTCAATTGTGCAACTTCCAATTGACAGATGCCTTAATGACAGAAAAAACACAGGACAAGAAGTTAGACCTAGGTTTGAAATAGGTCTTCACTTTTAAATATGTGACCTTGAACAAATCACTAAGTACATTAGATCTTAGTGATTGCCCCATTGAAAAATGAAATAAATGTTGCACTATCCATTAGATCTATAAACACAATCGTGTTGTTTTATCATAGTTCATCTTAGTCCAGAAGTTTGTCTTGTTTATCAAGGTTGTGACTTACTTGAGGATGTGTTGTAAACTTTCATCTTTCATCTCTCATCAGTTAACTGGATTGAAATAAACCCAGTTTCCGCATATTTCCCTCCAAAGAATATGAAAACCTTCCCAAATTGCTTAAAGGAAATGCTTCAGTAATCATAACAATATGCTGCTTCAGCGGGGCAGCAGGAGCATGGCATTTTCTTTTCTGTTGTATTTTTCATGTGTGTGTGTGTGTGTGTGTGTGTGTAAAAACAATCCACACTTCTTTTACTCTTTGTTAAAAATTTCAGTGGTTTTTTACATTATTTCCCTAAGTGAAATTTCCACTGAAAATGGAAAATACATGATTTCCGTTTGCTCCAAGTGTTTAAAATTCCTGACAATTAGCAAGTGAGTCACAGGCAGCCTCTTCCTGTAGCTGAAGCTCTGCAAGCAGATGCATCCATCATAGCAAAGCTACAAAGTCCACTTCACCGAAAGTCCAGGTTTCTTAGCTTTTGTGCCTTTTTGTTGTAAGTTTGCCCTCCTATTCTCTCTCTCAATGTTTTCTATTCATAAATTGTCTCCAGTATATTATTATAGCAAAGGTATCTCCCTTCTCTATTGCCACTTTGAATCTCTACTTAACTGCGGCAGGGTAACAGCAATAAACGCCATAAGAGCACCAACTCAAGCCTCTAACTCTGCTACTACAGCTTATGAAGAATCTTATGTCAGGGTGTTACGTACTAGATCGAATGCGGACGTTGTAGTCTGAAGTGAAAATTATTTGTACAGCTGTAATATAGCATTTGCATAAGTTACAATTAAAAGGGAAAATATAATTACAAATTTTCAACTTAATTTGAATGGTTTTTTAAATGCTCATTTGGCGTAGGCAACAGCTTGCAGACAAATAGAACACACTTGAGTTGCATTCTTTTGTCTGAGTTGCAGTAGTAAACTCATTCTAAGGACTTACTTTTACCCCTGAATCCCAATAGAAACCAGCATTGCGCACCTAAGATACAAGGCACGGTTTGTTTTCAAAACAGGATTACAATATACACGGCAATTCATAAATATTTGCATCTTTTAATGGTTTCTAAAAGTGAGGTGGCAGTGGCGCTGAACAGGAAAGTTTTTTCTCCCACGGAGTGAAGAATGGGCAGTGGAATTTCAACTAGTTACTTTCTTTTCCAGCTCTCAGATCTGAGATTTTTGGTCATATCTTCTATACAATGTTTTCCTATCACAGTCTGTTTAATGGCTCCAGTTTCTGATTTTCTTTTCCCCTCCTTAATTACATGTCTTTTTCTTGTAGCTACTTTATACTGAAGGCCTGTCATTCTTCCCAGAACTGGGCTCAGCTAGGTGTTCTTGCACTGAGCCTATTTATTAGTGGTTTTGTTTTGTTTTGTTTTGTTTTGTTTTGTTCAGGATTTATTTTCTAAGAAGCAAAGAAATCATTTTTTTTCCCCTCAAACATGAGAATCAAAATTTTCATAAAATACTTTGTACAGCATGTTTACTTGATAGCCTGCTTCCCCAAAGTCATGATAACTACGATTTTTATGTCACGCACATTGTGTCGCATCAGTGAGTTTTGAGGGAAAAAAAGAGAGAAAATTATTTCACTAAATCTTTCTGAGAAAAAAAAATGCATCCAAAAAGACATATAACTGCAAGATTTTTTTCTATTTTTTATAAATTACACAATTAACTATAGCTTTCTCAATCCTTCTTTTTCATAGCTGTCTCTAAATAATAAGACATGAGAACATACTCTTAGAAAAAAATGAATAATAAAAATCCTTTGTTCTATTTGCCCTGGAATCTGAAAAGAAAATTTTATGGCAAACAGAAAAATATAAAGTAATAATATAATAACCTTATTTTATCTTTTTTTCTAAGAAACCACAAAGGTGCTCGATTGACTGAGAGTATTATTAAGGAGCATGACTTTTTTTTCAATCACAGAAACCCTGTTTATGTGTGGAATAACAAATACAGGACAATGAAAGAACCAACACACCACCTTCAGGAAAACGCACTGCTACCTACAACACCTCACTGAAACAAATGAGAAAACTAACACTTTGATATCCTTGTGAATAGGGATCTTCTGTGAAGCAGACTTAAAATAACTTCATCCTCAAAACTTGGATATAAATGGAATATATGAGGTCTGACAATTAAGTTCGCGAACTCATTCTAGAAAAAGTGCTACATACATCATTGATGAATATACTATGGTCACTTTTGAAGCACTCCCCTTGGGAAGCTATGCACCAAAGCCAGTGCCTAGTCCACCCTTCAAAGTAATTTTGGAACTCTTTTTCTGGAATGACTATCAGAGACGTTGTCATCATATTACCTTTGATGTCCTGAATGTCATCAAAATGTCTTTTTTTCAATATTTCCTTTATCTTTGGGTAAAGAAAAAAGTCCTTGGGGGCCAGATCAGGTGAGTAGAGAGGGTGTTCCAGTACAGTTACCGGTAATTGTTTACTGGCTAAAAACTTCCTCACAGACAGTGCCGTGTGAGCTGGTACATTGTTGTGATGCAAGAGCCATGAGTTGGTGAAAAGTTCAGGTCACTTTCATCTAACTTTTTCACACAGCCTTTTAAGCACTTCCAAATAGCCAACTTGGTTGACTGTCCAGTTGGTGCAAATTCATAATGAACAATTTCTCTGATATCAAAAAAGGTTAGCAACATCTTTTTGACACTTGATTTGAAGTGACAAATTTTTGGTAGTGGAGAATAAGCTGACTTCCATTGTGCACTTTGACATTGTTTCAGGGTCGTATTGGTACACCCATGTTTCATCACCAGTGATAACATGGCCCCAATGTCTTGCCTCTCCAAAAGGTCTTGGCAAACTCCAACTCTCCTTTGCTTTTGCTCATCGGTGAGCTCCTTCGGGACCATTTTTGCACACACCTTTCTCATGCCAAGATTTTAAGTGAAGATTTTCCTAACTGTTTCTCTATCGATGTTTACTTGGTCTATTATGCTTCTCACAGTCAGCAATGATTTTGATGCACAGTTCAACAAACTTTTGCAATGTTTTTGTCAGTTCTGCTCATGACTGACCTCCCTGACCTCTCTTCATCAGTGATGCGTTCTCTCCCCCCTCAGAAAAACGTTGAATCCATTCATACACTGCCATTTTCTTATGGCTTTATCCCCCATCAACTTGGAATAGTATGTCCCTGCTTTCACTTCCACTCTTGCCAAGTTTAACAAGAAATTTCATGTTTGTTCATTGCTCTAATTTGAGCTCTGATGTTCTCCTGAAGGCACACAAAAATAGGCAACAATAGTGAACGCCACTCAGCAAGACACCACCACTCATTGACACAGACACAGCTGTGAGACACTGATATACCAAGGTTATGAATCCTCCCTGCATTGTGTGCACAGTGCTGTCAAAATACACTCACAATGGCAAGTTCATGAATGTTGTTATTAGACCTCGCCTATGTATGATGAATACATACATATTTTATTTATATTGGAAAAAATCCAAAATTTAAATGTTTGGTGTTCTTTGTAGTATCCTGAAGAAGGAATGGCCTTTCCAGGGGTAATCAAGGGAAGTCTGGGTAATTCACTATTAAAAGAAAATATACTAACCAATGTCACCCCATTAAATTTAACAATACATATTTTAAAAAAAAGAAAATAGATAATTCTTAAAATGTGTCTTCACACCCTTTTTCATAAAAGCTACGCCTCCTAGAGCCAATGTCAGAATGAACGGATGGGATAGAGCAGAGGTTTCCACATCAATTCCTCAGAGCCCTGCAGTTGCAAGGGGTGGGAGTGAGGTGCTGCAGGGTGAGCAGAAGGGCAGTAGCTGGAGCGCTCCCGGGGCTCCACCACCCCTTTCAGCCTGTGTGGCTTTGATAGTACTTGTTTTATGTATGGGAACCATTGAAGATCTCATTTAAAAAAAAAAAAAGAGCTCACTGTTTTAACAGTTGTGCGTGTGTGTGTGTAATTTTTTAAGACTTATTTTATTGTTTTTGACAGAGACAGAGAAAGACAGAGAGAAGGGGGAGGGTCCAGAGCAGTCTCCGTAGTTGTACATCATCAGTTTTCCACATGGTTTTGTTCCACACAGGTGGGTGGGGGCCATGAAGGATGGGAACTGGGCTGGGGCCTCCCGCTTGGGAGGCACAGCTCCCATGAGCTGGGGGCTTACCCAGGGGCTGAACTGGGGGCCAAGAACCAAACTGGGAGTCTCCCGCCTGGGAAGCACACCGCAGTTTAGCATATGGGTCCACACAAGCCAGGGACAGGACTCAATCCTTGGTCCCCAGGGCTGCAAAATCAGTGTTTAACCTGCTGAGCCATCCCAGCTTCCCCTGTTTTTAAAACTTGGGAATCATGGGAATAGTACATTTCATGTACCTGCACTAAGCCTGGGAAAACAGGACACAAGTTGTAAGGATGGTGAATGTTTTGTCAGACTGATAGTTTCTTTTTAATTCCTCAAAGGGCCCATGAGGGTATTTTCAGCTCTTCTGTGGACTTGGAAATCCCTCCCCACCCCAAACCTCCCAGAAGGGCCGGGGGTGGACACATTCTTCAGATTGATTGAGTTACTACTCTCCCTCTACAGTTTCCTGTAAAATTGCCGGAGAACTAAGATCCCTGTTCTGACAAGGGTCGAAATATTTCTTGCCAATAGCGCTGACAAAATTCAAAAGTAGTTTGGGTAAAAGAGACTCATTAATTTCAAATGGGCATTTAATTCCCAAAGGGAAGATGTACTTTATCAGTTGGAACATTGTGATGTCACAGAGGAACTTCGTTAGTGTGCCAGTTAGAAAGAAGACACGAGAGTAAATAAAATGAAACGTAAATAGCCTAATTAGGCGTCCATGAAAAGTGGGCATCTACAGCATCACTAGAGGTGACCGTGCTGGGCAGGCAGCTTCTGAGATGCAGGGTAAGGGCTTTCCTAACCGTCATGGCTGGAAAGTGGCTGGGAGAGTCCACACAGGCTCCCAAAAGACCAGTTAGCCTGGATAAAGCCCTTCAAGACAAGAGGGCGCGACACTGTCTGCACAGTGGAAGTCCTCTACAGAAGTAGTTCTAGAACTTTTGGGGACCATTTGAGCAGAAGAGAACACCGAGGAATCGCCTCTGCTGGGACGGGGGTAGAAGCAGGAATGAGAGAGGAGACTTCACAGGGAGTGAGAAAAATGGGACTGATTTTGATAAAGGGTGTTGTACATCTGTAGTTCCCATTAGAACCAGAGACGGAGACCTATCCCAATCAACAGTATGGATTGTCCACAAACTACACACAGACCAAGCACACGTCCTACAGACTTTGAACCATGGATTGGAAACCGCCCCTGACAGGAATATTAGAGAGCTCCTTTCTGTCTAGTCCTCACCTGTTAAAGCTGGTACTAGTTCCCCCACCCCTTCCCACCCCTATCCTTGACTTCAAAATAAATTCCAAATTCCTTAGCATGCATCACGGACCTTCAAGATGCAGGTCCTTCTCCTTCCCCTGCCTGGCCTGTCGCCACTTCTCACCTGCTGGCTCTTTCATATGTCACACAGTCTGCACTGGGTCTGTGGTCTAGTTATTAATATAACCCTTTTTTCAAAGTCTCTGACTGGCAAAATCACATTCATCTTTCAGAATCCAGTTCAAATTTCACTTCCTCCCCTGCAGAGTTCATGCTTCTTTGTGTTACAGATACTGTTCAAGCATCTACTTTCGCACCTGACACAGGGGTGGGTATGAGAGAACAGTCCTCATTTGAGCCTCAGATCAAACATACCTGCACAGAGCTAGAAAACCAACATTGTGCCCCCAGGAATCTCTGCACACAGAGACTGAGGGGAGGCACAGACTATGTGACAAGCCCCAGGATGACAGGGGAAGGGAGATTTGGAGGACAGTGTGGTGTTGACCCCCCAGCCTAACCCTATGGACACATGTCTGAGTCCCTATAGACTGGTGAGTTAGAGCAGGATTTTTAAAGCCCAGCTGCCTGGGTTCAAATCGCAGTTCTGGCACTTACTAGTTGCCTTGAGTCAGTGAGTCAGTGAGTCAGTTAACGTTTCTGGCCTCAGTGGAGATGATAATAAGGGTGTTCCTGCCTCCTAGGTCTATCGTGAGAATTACAAAACTACACGTCTGTAAAGCTTCCCCCAAGCACCTGGCGCACAAGCATCAGAAGGCTCAGCTATGTCGCTCAGGAAGGGAGATGTAAAAAGTAAAAAGTTACACTGCTATAAGGCCTCAGGGCACACGCAGTGCTACTTCAGGACTAACCAGCTGAGAGAAAACAAAAAGAGGGAGTACTTCCCAGCTGCACTGCTGACCCAGGCAGCCTGGCCCTTCGAAGGGGCGGCAGCCGCTGGGCGGGAAGCCGGGGCTGGCCCAGCACAAGGCGTGGGTGCTGGGCAGGGTCAGCGGCAGGGAGACGGCTTCTAAGCCAGAGCAGCAGCCGTCCCTGTGCGGCGTGTGTGGGACCCAGGGGTCCTGCTGCAAGTCCCCCGAAGTGCCCAGTGCATGCCACGCCGTGCAGTAGAAACGACACAGGAGCCTGGGAGAAGTGAGGACAGCCCAGGGACACCGTAACAGTGTCTTAACAGATGACTCAGGATTCAGGGGACACCACGGAATGAGACAGCAGCCTCACGCACATGCCCGGGGGAGGTATTCCCTGGGAGGTATTCCGCCAGAAGTACCTGCGAGGCGGGGCTTTGTGAGGGTACAGAGGTCCTCTAGGAGTTCCATGGCGTAAATCCCTCAAATTATCATGGAAGTGACTTTGTTTTTACGAAAGTTTTTACTGAGAAGTTAAAAGCACTAGCTTTGAATTCCGACAGGCTTGTACTCCATTCAGCAGAAAATGATTTACTGAGTAACTGTTGGGCCTCAGGCCCTGCCCTTGCGGGTAGAAATACCACAGTGAGCAAGGCAAAAAACATTCCTCCTCACAGAGAGCTTACCTTACAGGGGTCACAGAAGATACATAGGTGACACGGCAGCCAGACGGTGCAGGCACTTAAATGTGGCGGCCTAGTCCACCTCTCTTCCACGGTGAGGCCCGTGGCCACCAGGAGGCCGCTCAGGAAGGTATGGAGGCAGAGTGTGGGGCTCCTTGACATACTGGAGGAACAAAACAAAGGTTCCTAAGTCTGAAACAAGGGTCAGCAAACTATGGTCCGGGGGCCGAAGCCAGCCTGCTGCCTGTTCATGTAAATAAAGTTTGATTGGCACACAGCCAGGCTTATTTGTTCAGGTGTTATCTACGGCAGCTTTTGCTCCGCGATAGCAGAGTTCAGTGGTTGCCACAGAGACGGGGTGGCCTGCAAGACCTAAAATATGCATTATCTGGCCCTTTACAGAAAAAGTGTGCTGATCTCTGGTCTAAAGCCTAGCGTTCGAGCTAGGGCGGGAACAGTAGCCACTGACGTGTAAGGGGTGATGAGGGTGGGCAACTCTGCAGGACACTGTGTATCATGGGAAACCACTTGGATTCTATTTTACGGAATGGAAAGCCCCTGGCAGGGCCCAAGCAGGGGAGACACGCCATCTGATATATGCTCTCCACTCTGGAGCTGAGTGCAGATAGACCACGGGAGCAAAGTGGCAGCAAGGACACTGATTAGACAGCTGCTGCTGAGCCCAGTGAGAGATAAGCATGCCTTCGATGAGGATGATGGAGACAGGCAGTCAAGCTGTATTATTTCAGATATAACAGGCGTGAGGATCCCAACTCTGTTGTATAACCTCAGGCTGGTTACTCAAACTCTAAGTCTCAGTGTCTCATCAATAAAACCCTCACAGCATTATTGTGTGAATTAAATTACATAATGCACCTGAGGTTCCTGTCAAAAAGTAAGTGTTCAATACGTGTTGACTATTCTTGTTGCTGGTGGTGTTCACCTGTGAGGCCTGTGGAAAACTGGGTCCCGTCACATAGCTCACTGTGTTGCTTAGGAGCGCACTTCTCTCCCTCACTAGATGTGTGAGTTGCCTGGAGACAAGGAAGCCCTTATTCATCCTTCTATCCCCAAACCTGTGCCTGGCATGTGCTAGAAGGTTAATACTTGTTTATTGATTAAACTATTAATTTTTTTGTTTTTTGAGGAAAGATATTGCTCATTCTGCCATTTTTCACCAGAAGTGTTCTGTTTTTAGGATTGATATAGCATATTATTATAGCACAGACCATTCTGAGGAGAGTTATCTCTAAGACCTAGTACCCAGCGTTCTGTTGGTACAAAGGGAAACTCAGACACTGCTCCCCAGAAGACCTCTAGCCTGATAAAATAGGTCAATGATTGCAATTCCATATTAAATCCGAACTAAAAAGTCACCATGCACAAGCAATCCAATCATATCAGATGCATGTGCCTATCAAAAATCTCTACCACAAAGTGGATCGAGCCAAACTCAAAAACCATTGTTCTAAAGTGTCAAGTTGTTTTCATATTCTCATTTCAAACTAATTGGATATTCTGATCCCGTGTCCAGCCATATTGAAAGCTCCTTTATTTTACATCAGTACCTTGATTCTGTTATTGATTCATTATTCTGCCTGTAAAACTAAAAAGACTACTACTACAATAGAGATTTCAGAATTGTTGGCCAACTTTCCTACTCTTTGACACTACCACTTAAGCTAAGAAAGACTGGAAACCTCCCTTTGTAAATTTTCTCATAACAGAATGATCAATACTGTCGAAACAATTACTTATTTAAAATAAACTCAAACATGACAAATTTCCAAATGAAAGATGACATCCATAAAGTAAATATATTCTTCTACATGACATTTTAATTTTTTAAAAAGGAGTCAAATACCATAATGGTTGTACAATACAGCTATAAAACCCTAAGAGGGCCTACTCAAATAAAATGTTACTAAGTACATTACCTTCTGTATTCACAGTGGCTACGTGAGTCCTTACTACACACAGGTTGCTATATGTCAAAAATTAACTAGTATTTCTTAAAATTAAGAAGATAAGACTAGGTGAGAAACTATTTCAATAGTGGTCACCAAATCATAGCAGTACTTGTGCAAACTTATCAATTTACCCAACAAACTCTGAAAGTACGGGGAATGGAAAATAAGAAAAATATTTAAAATAATAGGACATGGAAAAAAAAGAACCTCTTATTCTAGTTAAAAAAAAAGAAAGAAAGAAAAGGCAGAAATCCTTGAAACATCAGAGAGCAGCCATGAAGAGGAAGTTTGGTTTTTTTGTTTTTGTTTTTTTAAACACGAAGCCTGGCATCTCACAAATAACGTATGTTCCATATTATGTGGCAGTTGCCATGGTAACAACCTTTATTTTCTGAAACAGTACACAGATGTGTACAACATACTAACTTGCTGGTTATAAATTATAGCTTTTGCCATAATTCAGTAACTTAAGAATTCTACATTTTTGAAATCTCGGAAGTTCTGTTGTTATTAAATTTCTTTTACGAGATAATTTTCCGTGTACTTTCAAAAAGAGAGGCCCCAAACAGGACAAGTAAAAGGAATGGTGAAGAAATGGGGTGTCTCAAAGTAGCAACAGACTGAGTGCTGTTTTCTTCCAAGTCTGGATGGGACCGATTGAAATGATGAGGAGAAAATGATTTTAATGAATTAGGCATCATGTGCAATAGTGATGAGAAGTAACTCACTAGCAAAATGATGTTACAAATAAAGTTACAAGCATTAATATAATTTTACATTCTACATCTGTATGAGAGAGTGAATTAGCCTGGTTACTTGACTTCAAATGAAGTTTTCTGAATCTCGAAAATGCCTGAGTCTGGGAGAAATCTTATATTACTATATTTAATAAGTAATAAGAATCTCTTTGTCAGGTTACATAACAGATGACAAATTTTTACTGCTTGGGACATGTCTCTTTTCATACTTCAACTTCAGTCAACAAGTATTTATCAAGTGCCTTCAACGTGCAGATAGGTATCTATGCGTAATGCATGTAGATATACGTAGAAACATAATTTATAGAAAAAGGGATTTTTTTTATCCTATTCTGAAATTTTATATGTTTTCCATGTGCTGAATCTATTTTCTTTAGATAGTTTATGTTGCCAATTTTTATATCTTGTCAAAAAGAGTTATCTCTGGAGCATTTATCAGGCTAATGTTTACTACTTGGGAAACATGTTTGAAAACACTTATTATATACTTAGCATTTACAGTTAAAAATATCTTTCTAAAATAAGAAAACTATTTCTAATTAATTATGAGGAAGTAAGTATCCTTATACTAAAAGCACCCTGATTTAGAAAGTCCAAAAATTATAGGCTAATGGATTTTTCTAACAAACACAAAACACTTTTAAATGCTATTTTAAGTCCTAATATAGTTACATTTAAATTCAAGATTGGTTTATAGCAGCAATAACAGGGTGAGACACAATTGAATACTGCACAGCTAAGAACAAATTATTTTGAAAAGTTTGCACCATTAAGTGGTTGTTAACATTTTTGCTAATGCTTTCCACGCATATTCCTTTCTGTATCTTCCCTAGATATATTAAAAACAGGACCATGGACTAATGCGTTCAAGCCCTTACATTATGGGAGAGAGAGAATTTAAGTTATCAGCTGATGCGGGCTGAGAGGTTAGAACTCAGAACCCAGTAGAAAAAGAGTGCTTCTCTGTTCAATGCATTTTAAAAGTATGACTTAAATTACATTTAAGTCATCAGATAATTATGAACTTTCTTCTCTTTTATATTTATATGGCATATTTATTGAATTGCACAGTATGCTTTTACAATAAAGTGCTTTTTACGTTGCTGCTTTTGTTCATCCAAAATAAAACTGACAGTTATCCTTTTATAAGCTATTCCGAGAACATTTTCTCTTCTTTGAAGCTGATTGATGCCCTACTTTAAATGTTCCTGCAAATATCTTTTCAATTCAAGTTTTTGCATAATGTAATAAGAAGATAAAAGAATTCCATACTTCAACAAGAGACATTACAAAGCAAGTAGAGACATAATCAAGGGCATTAACATGCTCCTAATAGCAATAAAACCTTTTAACTGTCTGATGTAGAACAAGCTCCCACAAACCACCACATATTATGGTAATTGGCTCCAATTTCTGAATCCTACATGGCAAAGTTACAAAGAGTTAGGTAGACCTGGAAAACAAATCTGGAATACTCATCTTGTTAGCATTTCCATTATAAAACACTTGCTTTCTTCCTTGCAAGAGGCCTGCTCTGGTCCGTCGCCCCATTCTTTCCTGTGCTATCAGATATTTGCCCTCTGTCTCATTTATATTCCTACCAACTCTGATATAAATACACATTTCCCCCAAATTACTCTTGTCTAACTCCAAAGCATCACAGTAACACAAACAGCATTTTCCTCAGAATTTCAGTGTAACCAATGGGTTCTCTGGGTTCTCTGTGCAAGCCTGTGTCACTTCCCGCTCATTTCTGGGTTCTCTCAGCACAGGAAGAAACAATAGGGAGAGAGAGTCCATGAGGACGCTTTGATTTCTCTTCACATCTCATGCCTAATTACGCGAGTAACCTTTCCATCCTGGCCCACAGGAACTATAATTTCAAACTAAAGTGGAGCCCAGGTTCTGTTCAATGAAATAGCAAAGGAGAAAGCACTTCTTGCCTTTGTGCGTCTTCGATGGGAAGCAGGGATTGACACGAGCCGGGCCTGGGCTGTGAACCCGCAGTTGACGGGGTTCCCCGCGATGTGCCCATCACAGAGAGAGCCTGGGACGCTGTGGGGAGCAGCCTGTCTGCGTGGAGAAGCGCTGATCCATCAGGACCCAGAACGGCGCTCTGAAAAAGCTGTACTTGCACGTCTGTCACACAGCCCCTGATTTCATGTACACGGTGTCAAGAAGTAAAGGACAACAAAATAAAAGCCAAAAGGAGAACTATTGCAATTAAGAGGGACTTCTATACAAGTTCTTAGAAATCAGGTAAAATAAAAACTGTCAGAATCAATCTGGATTTAAAAGGTTGATTTTTGTGGTGGTTACAATCTCCAAGGGTGGGGGAGGGGGGGTGGAATACAAATTACTAACAAAGCAATCGAGCCTTAAAAATTCCTTCCTCACTAGATATTCAGTTACTAAATTTTCCTAATGGATCTAAGAAAAGCATTTGAATGGTGGGTACAGGGGGTTGGAGAGAGAAGAAACAAGCCCTCACACAGAAAAAAAAGAAAGGTCACAAACATAAGCTCCAATCCTATAAGAAGGAGTCGCATGTATTTCCAAGAATTTATATTTGTTTGACAATAATTAAAAGCCTCCTACGAGACTAAGAATTTATCTTTTATTGCCATAGTTTTTCAATGAAGTTTGAATGTCCTTTTCAGAAAAATAAATATTTCTTCAAAGACTGCCCTATCACCCCAGTAATCAAATATTTTAAAGGTGAATTGAGAAAAAAAAAAATCTTTATGAAATTTGAGGCAATCTTTTAGCTAGGAGTATAATATAATTAAATAAAAGCAGAAGCATTACCTAAAATAAATAAAAATTCTTCCAAATGTGACTTTTTATTATGGAAGACATAACTTTCATTTTCATCAATTTTAAAAACATGCTATTTCAGAAACATACATTATAACTCCAACTTATTCCTGTTCTTAGATTTTTTTTTTTTATGATGTCATGCTTTTTATTACATTTTTTATTAAGAGGGATATTGGGCAGGGAAAGAAGAGATGAACTCACCACTGTACCCAAATGATTTGTATATCTCAGGAAGGTGCCCCATTCAATGGTCTATTGCTGGTTCCTTTATTAAAAGAAAATCAAGTTTCTCTGAAGGTAGTATTTTAAAGAAGAAAATTCACTTCTTCATCATCAAATCAAGAACCTTTAAAGTAACTCGTTCACAAGCAATAATAGAAAAACCTAAGAACTTCCCCCAATTAAAAGAAGAAAAATAACAAAACCAGCTCACTGGTATTTCCTCAATATATTATACTAAAAAAAGATAAAATCCCATTGATGCCTCTAAAAATAAAAATGGAGGAAAGGGCTACTTTATTGATCGAACGTGTAGTGTATTGATAACACTAAACACCATCTAAGCCTTTAGTGATTTTCAACCAAAAGTCTGACTCTGGATGAAGATTTAAATCATCGTATTAATATATAAGAGGGAAATTATCATGGGAGTAACTGGAAATTAATTAAAAACCCTGCACTCAGTTTATTTGTGAGAGAAGATAAATATCACACAGGGGAAAAGATGCCTGACAATCACCAGTTTTTAGATCCAAAATTAGACCCTGACAGCTACGTCTCTGTATGACTCTCCTCAGGGTATGATATGCAGAGCTGCAGCATACCACGGTTCTTGATAGAAGTATTTATTACTGAAACTTCCGAAACATGCCGTGCATGTCATCAGCAAAGCATGCTCCACCTCAGACAGAAATGTCAGGTTTTCTCCCAAGATCTTTTTTTCTATTCCTCTTCCCCCATTCCAATCCTTCCCTCCCCATCCACCACGACCTCCCCCTTCTCCTCCGAAATCTGATTTTTTTAGAAGTTCAACAGCAACCCCTGGTGGAACTCAGCAGCTGTTTCAGCCTGAACACGGTTGTTCAAGAAATTCCATCCATCCTGTCACTAAAAAGAAAAGTGTGTCCATGTGGGAACACGTCTGGGCTGTTTCTGTGCATTAAAGATCAGAACACAACCCCAATGGACAAATGCTACCCATTGCGATGGTAATGTTGGCCAATTTCAGGAGCTGGAGTTCTGAAAAAATATATATGTATAATAACAAACAATAAACATCTGTCTCAAATGTCACATTCATTTTACGCCTGAAGACCAATAATTAGCTGCTCGTGAATAATGCTTACCACAGAGTGTGCCAAAGCGCACACGAGCTGAAAATCATCATTTTGTTTGGCTCCTGTTGTGACAGATTCTGCTTTGCCAGTTAGCAAAATGAGCTAGTTATACAGAGTGACAATTCTGTGCAGAGAAGGAATTGCTCCTGGTCAGAGCTCAGAAGGCACCACCTAATGCCACATCAAGACGGTAAGCAAGGCTTCACGAGCAAGCTCACGAGATCATGGCCAGTCCTCTTCCTGCCAAGTCGGCAGCCACTGGTGATTATTTGGGAGCAAGAGGAAGGGGCAGGCCAGGATAGCTCAGTGGTTGAGCGTTTGCCTCTCAGTCGCAAGGTCTGGGGTTCGATTCCCACCCCAGCCCGGGCAAACCCCATGTGCCGAACTGCGGTGCCACTGGTATCCGCCAAGACGGCTCAGTGGTGAAGAGTCTCCCCATCTGTGTGGGAGGCCCTGGGCACGGCCCCACATCCACCTGTGTGGAGGGAAACCACGTCACAACTCATGAGGTCCAACTATGGAGCCTTCTCTGGGCTCTGTGTGTGTGTTACTTACCTTCTTTCAAAAACATGAAATAATAAGGTGATGGAAGGGGAACTGATACTGAGTGATGGGCACATAATACGATGCATGAATGATGTGAGGTGGACTTGTACATCTGTAAACTATCTAATTGTTACCAACCAATGTAACCTCATCAAATTTAACAATAAATAAATAAATAGATAGATAGATAGATAAAAATGAAATAAGAAAAAAATAAACAAACCTTTAGGAGGGAGCCGCGAGGCTCCGCCCCAGGCAGGGTGGTTCTGTGCACTTCACAAAGGCACCGCTCCAGGGGCTGACCTCCGCTCCCCATCCTGGGGGGCTGTCTGCCTAGAGCACAGGAACCTATGTCTCAGCACAAAGCATGCTCTTGTTGTCAAGCCCGGTGCCTCAGGGCTGCATCACTGTAGAGAGGTGGTTTTTTTCTACTACATGCAAAAGTGCTGGGTAAACTAGAAGTGGCCCTGGAGCGAGGCAAGGAGGAGAAGTTTACTTTCCTGACTGAGGTTCTCAAATGTGCTGGGGCTGGGGGCACGGGGCAAAAGAAAAATGGAAATTTACTCAAAATATCCAGTTTACTTCAGTAAATTTACTAAACATCCTTCACTTGAAGAGATTGACTCATTTTTAATGATGCCATTTATTAAATGAAAAAGCAAATGGTGCTTTGAAAGCTAAAAATAGATTTATGATAAATACTTGAGTAGAATAAATAAGAATTTATATTCAGAAAGTGGTTTTTAAATTTTGAAAGTGTTAGACTTCACATTAGGCCTTCACTTGGTGGTGAACTCACTTGGATCTCTTGACTGATCTCACTTGAAACTGAATCAGTGAGCTTATGTGTTGAGACCAGAGTTAATCCCATGACAGGTCACTTACTAAGTACCTAATGGGCACCAAACACTATATTTGACACTAGGAACAAGTATAAAAAGAAATAAGTTTTGATCTCCAATGAGTTATAATCTGGTGGAGAAGATAGAGCTGTCTGATAAGTTTAATATAATGAGTTAGCAGCACACACGGTCCTAAAAGACACAGTGGGGCACTTAGCTGGCTTTCTATAATGAAGACAAGCATGAAGTCTTTAAGAAAGATTAGAAATTAGCTACAGAAAAAGGAATCGAGGGCAATATAGGAGAATCACTGTGACCCAAGGAGCAAAGGTGCAATACCACAGATTCATCCAAAAAACCACGGGTGGTTCAATGTTGCCAGACGTGAGTTATAAGATGGTGAACGACAGAGAAGAAGCTAATGAAGTGAGGTAAGCTCATCATGGGAAGCTTCCACTGCCCTTCTAAGGAGAGTGGAAACTTCCTACAGCCCATGGGAAACAATTTAAAAACAGGTAGAGAAGTGACATATGGGGTGGTCAAGAAATTCATGGAATGAAGGGAAGAAGGGTAAAAAAATAACGATTAGATGTCTTTTTCAATATATTTACCATTAACCCTAATACACTGTTCAGATCTCTCAATAGGTTTATTTATACTCTCCAAATACAATGTTTTGTTTTTGCTCTCAAGATTGAAGCTTTCTCCTCTTCATCACCTCTAAATTTCTTCCCTCGAAGCTGTTTTTTCATATTCGGGAACAAATAATCATCAGACAGAGCCAAGTCTGGACTGTACAGAGGGTGGTTTAATGTTTGGAAGCCACAGTCCTGAAGAGTAGTCAGCGCAACATTGTTCTTGTGCACGGGCACGTTGTTGTGCAAAATTAGCACCCCGTTGGTCCATTTTCCTCTTCTTTTCTCCTTCACAGATTCTTTGCACTGTTTCAGCAGACTGGACTAGTGCTCTCCAGTTATTGTGACTCCCTTATCCTTGGAATTGATCAGCAGGATACCCCCCATGTTCCAAAACACAGTAGCCATGGTTTTTCCAGCTGATGGTAACATCCTGGACTTCTTATGGGGTGGCGTGCCCTTTTCATGCCACTGCATGGACTCCTGCTTTGACAGCTTATCATGATGAACCCTAGTTTCTCTCCGGGGACAATCTGTTTGAAAACTTCATCTTTGTTGTCTCTGCAGGAGTCCAAAAACTGTCACGAACACTCAATGTACTGTTTTGTCTGAAGCGGAGTGAGCGTTCTAGGTCCCCATCTTACACTGACTTCTGACATCCTTAGATGCTGATGGAAAATATTCAAAATGGTTGTAAGTGATACTCCAACCATTTCTGCAAGCTGCTTTCATTCAATCTGGCATCTTCCACTACAAGTTTTTGTACCTTTTTTGACAATGTCTGAGGACGTGACCTCAACAGGACATCCCAGACAGAGGTCATCTTCAGTGGACTCTCTGTCTTGCTTGAAAAAGCTGTGCCACTTGTAAACCATGGATTTCCCAGGGCAACAGTCCCCGTAAACTGCTAGCGTCTCTTCCAAAAGGGTTTGAAGTGTTTTCCTTTGTTTTGTGAGGAACTTAACGACAACTCGAAATTCCATTCTATCCATACTTGGGGTTTTGTTTGATGTCCTTCTTCAGCAACATGTGAAAGAACACACATGCAAGTAGGCTGAAATTTGGCACATGTACTAATCATAAGTCACACAATCACACTGTGTGCACTAGTCCTCCCACCTCTCCACTAGCCACTGCTCTATGAATTGCCTGACATTCCCACATAACCAGCAGAGGAACAAGACTGAAATCCAGACAAGTGGCCCACAGCTTGTTGTGATTGTCCAAGAGAAAGAGGATAAGGACCTGAATCCTGGTGATGAAAATGACATTGAAGAGGAAATGATAAGTTCCAGAAACAGAGACAAAAACTGACAGCGTTTGGTGACTTTATGGGACCGGGCAGTGAGTAGAGGGGTCCTGAGTGACTCCCAGGGCTCAGGTGTAGGAGTTAACGTAGATGGTGAAGTCATCAACTGAGTTGGAGACCACCGGGGCCAGAGAAGTTTGAAGGGAGAAGATGACTCTCTGAGAAGTATAATACTTCTTACAATATCACCTCCAGTGCCCCTCTCTGGCCTCCAGACAGCTCCTTGCAACACTGATTATTAATACTGCCCAAAATGTCACTGGGTAGGACCTCACAGATCATGAAGTCCCATCACTTTCCAACTCCGTGCTGTGGGGACTCAAGCGTGGCTGAGCAGGCAGGGCTCAAGCTGCCTTTCCCGGTTCCACTCACCAGGGCCTACTGTGCACATCAGAATTCTTCAGCAGACTTAGTTTGACAAGGGAAAACCAGTTTCAAAACAAACTATTGACAACCTCTTCCTTTCACAGAAAGAAAACTGAGGGGGAGGCCGGGATGGCTCAGCAGGTTAAGCGCTTGCTTTGCAGCCCCGGGGACCAAGGATCAAGTCCTGGTCCCAGCCCGTGTGGACCCATATGCCGAACTGAGGTGTGCTTCCCATGCAGGAGGCCCCCCCGTTTGGTTCTTGGCCCCCGGTTCGGACCCTGGCTCAAGGTGCCATGCTTCCCATGCAGGAGGCTCCCAGCCCGGTTCCTGCCCTGCGCGGCCCCCACCCACCTGTGTGGAACGAAACCATGTCAAAAACTGATGATGTACAACTACAGAGACTGCTCTGGGCCCTCCCTCTTCTCTCCGTCTGTCTCTGTCTCTGTCTCTCTCTCTCTCTCTGGCTCTGTCAAAAAATAAAATAAATCTTTTAAAAAAAGAAAGAAAACTGAGGTCCACATAGTAGAAACAACTTATGCACAGACACAAGTGTGTAGCAGAGGCTGAGCTAGATCTGTGACACCTAGTTCACCCCCACATCAGTCCCATATGTCCTTTACACTGTGGTTTCCTACGTAACTATTTACTTTGGCTGTGCTTACAGAGTTAGCATCACAAAAGTCATCATCCCCAGCATGTAGGTAGCAGTTTCTTCAGTTTCATTCTTTCAGTAAATATTTATTGAGCGCTGTCTATGTGCCAAGACCTCTTTTACTGAGATGACCTGAACATTTCTGTTTGGATCCCCAGTTGTAGTTTTCATTTGTTGGTAGAGTTCTATTGGTATCCCCCCAGTTAGTATTCAACTATGACCAGATGCAGTGTGATCCAAGAAATAGGGAGGTATACCAGAGGTTATTTTAGTCCCAAGTAAACCATATTATTACACTATCAAAAGCATGAGTTTCTTGGTTTACTAGAGGACATAGCTAATTTTATTTTTAATCTAATTTTTGAAAATACATTTTTTTAAACCCATGAAGCTCCTAAAGAACCATAAGGTGCTATTCATAATTTTCTAAAGGATTACTTTTCAGAGATTACATTAATTTTTTTCCAGACACATTTCAGTACTCACCAGAAATGATTCCCCTAAACTCCATAAGCTAAACTTTATAAAACTTAGAACTGGTATCTGAAATAAATACAGGCTAGATTGCTTTCAAAAAGTGAGACTTCAAGCCAATGAAGTTGATAATCCCTCTTCCCTACCATGCTAACTCAGCAGCTGCTTGTACCAATAGGGTAATGCCTAAAACAAAGAAAAGCAAATCTTAGTTCAGTCAACCTAGAGAAATAAATAAACAGGGACAAATGTTAGCTGAGGGGTTATGGCTGTCTACTAATCCCTTTCTCAAAGATCATCCCACCCTGACAGTCTTGTCTTAGGATTCCTAGAAGGCAGCAGTGGGCCGCCACTCTGTCAAGTATGCCAGTCAAGGTGGAGAACAGGAGCCAGCTGGGGAAACCCTGTTGTTCAGGACTGCCAGAGGTGAGATTCCCACAGGCCTTTCCAGAACCTTATAGATCATCTCAATCGCAGAAAATAAACCATTGTTCTCTCTCTGTCTCCTGTTGAGAAATCCCCTTTTCATTATTAAACTCCTTAAAATAAGGGACCAGGGGATCGGTCTTTCTTCAACTACCGGTACCTCTTCATACTTCACCACCACCCCCACCCCCACACACATCAATCTCTCCTTTTCTTTTTGTATTCCTAACATTTGCTGATAATCTTTAAAATCAGACACTCTGTATATACCAACATATGTAAAACCCAGTGGAAGTGGGTTGCAAGTAACAGTGAACAATGAAGAAAGAAAAAAAAATCCAAGACTAGGGCGCAAACAGATTTCAAAGCTTACCTGGTACAACCCATTTCTTTATAGACAAAAATCCAAGTCAAGTGTCTCATGTAAGATTATCGCAGCCCACTGTTCAAGTGGTATTACTGAGTAGAGGAGGCAAATTAGCAAAGTTTTCGAGATCAAACAAAAACCTAATTGGCTGCACAGGTCCCCGTCTGCACCCACCTCGTTATATTGTACCATATGCTAGTGAATGGACACACTGCCCCGCAGAGGGAGCAAGCGTTTGGTTAGCACTTCTCCCCCTGCCCCTCACACTGCCCTTCTCGTTGGCACATGTAAATCCAGAGTTAATGTTTTTTTGAGATGAACATGTTTCGGTATTTTGGTGTAGTGTCCTGGAAAATCTCCCTTCATGGCAATTCCTTTCATTCACTCAACTAAAGTTACCTGGAAACTTGCTGTGCACCAGCCCTTGACAGTGGTGAGGAGAATTTTTTCTCTCTTGCTTATCTGCTCACAACTTCATCACTGTGTAGTTATGATGCAGAAATCATATTTGTTTTCAAATCCAATACATTTATCTATCAACTTTTTCATACAAAGGGTTTTTAAATGGTTTAAAAACCCCTCTAATCTCAACCTCAGTGTGGTACACAATGACATTGGCTTGTTACCTCGATGTTCCCTCTGGGTGTTGATCTAGCTTCCTTCTTTCTGCAAATTCCTCCGACTGCCCTCTGGACTGCCCCTGTCTGAATGCAATGCCATTGAGTTCCAAATGCGTGGGATTCCACATAGCACATGATGGTTCATTGGGAGCATTTAATAAAATGAACTGACTTGGGAGCTCTTAAAATTCCTCAGAGTCCAATGACTGAGGACACCTGGGAGTGGCAAACTGAGAGAGGCTTAGAAACACAAGGTAGATAGGGCAAAAAATTTTCTGGCAGGTCCTTGGAAGCATCCGATGAAATGCTTCCAAAACCTTTATAACTAAAAATGAGCATAGGCTCACATACCTAGAATTGAGAGAAATTAAGCTGGGCCTAAAATACAGTTGGTCACCTTGTGAAAAAGCAAATGGTTGAAACAGAAATGGAAAATGTTATCTAGCTCTGGAAGGCAATATTCCTAGAGGTTAAGAATATGGCTCATCTAACGATTTAATAAATATTAGCTACTATTACTATGTCCTTTCCGAGCATTTCAATTTACTGCTTATTACTGTGATTAAAAACATTACATAATGCCTCCAATAAGCCTGTGAAAATTTGCTTTAATTATCATGTCAGATATAATTGTCTTTTTGGAAATAAAAGAATACCATATTTTTTAAAAACTTTTTAATTTTATTCTTGCTTTCCCTGCTTCCCTGCCCTTTTACTAAATTTAGTTTGGACAGTGTCAAAAGCCAAAGCAAACATCCTGTCAGCTAGCAGCATTCTACTGACACTGGGAAAGTCCTATTGGTATAAAAAGCAAGTAAAACAGCCTAAAGATTGCTTCAAACAAATCTTAAAACATTCCATCTTTTTCTAAACTATCAGAATGTTCTGAAATGCCTACATGAAAAGTATTTTTCCAAGCAATATAAATCATTAGATTTAATCACACACAATAAAATAAGTCTTAAAAAAATAGGGGAAGCCAGGATGGCTCAGCTGGTTAAGCACTTGCTTTGCAGCCGAGGGACCAAGGATTAAATTCTGGCCCCAGCCTATGTGGACCCATATGCTGAACTGGGGTGTGCTTCCCATGCGGGAGGCCCCAGTTTGGTTCTTGCCCCCAAGTTCGGCCCCTGGCACAAGGGGGCATGCCTCCCATGCAGGAGGCCCCCCCAGCCCAATGCCCACCCTGTGTGGCCCCCGCCCACCCATGTGGAATGAAACCATGTCAAAAACTGAAGACATACAACTATGGAGACTGCTCTGGGCCCTTCCCCTTTGCTATGTCTTTCTCTGTCTGTCAAAAACAATAAAATAAATCTTTAAAAAAATAATCACACATGTATTGAACAAAAATTGTACACATGATATTGTGCATATTGCATACATACATATCTTCGATCTCAAGGAGTTTGCTGTCATGAAGAAAAAGTCCATCTCCTCAGAAGGCTGTGATTCCACACTTCTCCCAGACTATTCAGAATATAGATGAGGAAAACCAAGATTTTTCCTAAACTATAAAAAAACCATTGATTGAATCACTGTGTCTTATACCATAGCTTAAAGAATATATTATTTTTGCGTTTTGATATTTGAGAATAATGAATTGAAAAATTGGGAAAAGTAGGTCTCTAACTGACCACGCAGGGAAACCACAAAATCCCTTTAAAATTTTCTACCAGGAGTAGAAGTGGATTCAGATACAGCACTCTGAAAACTTTCCAAGCTTCCCATTTGAATTCTAATTAGAGAGACCCCTTTAAGTAATCTTAAAGTTGCTTAATTTAAATATAGGAAGTGTTTCCTTGGACTCTCTCTAATAATTTGGCAAAGTTGATCCTATTTCCTGCGATTAAATAGAAGAAAATTTTTTCCTCAGGAGATTGAACCACACACAGTATGATCATTCACTGCGATGTTCATATAAATTCAAAACATACCATGGGAGAGTAAAGTATTTTGCTCATAAAAGGTAACACCCAAGAAACGCTAAATGAAGCCATGGATTAACTCTTGAGATTTGGCCTTTGTGGGTTACAAGTTCTCCAGGAAGAATTACTGAGGTGATAACTCAGTTAGAAAATGAAACCCAGTACAAAATAAGTTTTAAAAAATTAAATCTTTTATCCTAAGTAAAAAGCATTTGTTTATAGTAATTGCTTCTTCAAAGTTTTGTGTCCATTCATGAATATAAAGGTGTACCTCAATAATCTAATTCCTACTCTACTGTGTACCACTTAAGCCTCAGCAGCTGGAAAACCTCAGAAGCTTAGTACCAAAACCTGCTATTTATGTCTGATTGGTGATGGAAGTGGGGAACAATATGCTTCTAAAACTATCTTATTGTCCAAGAAAACAAAAGGGAACACTTTTCGATCTCTTACTATCCTTCTGTAAATTTACATCACCTCACTAAATTTGATGGCTAAATAGTGTTCTGACAGTGTTATTGGGACTTGTGTGTCAGATTTAGCAATGTTATTGTGGAGGCTTACTTTGATGGCGAGATTTTAGAAACTGGCTTCTCTGCTAAACAAATGTATTATAGAGTGATGGATAACAGAGATTCAAAGGATTACAATGAGAGATCAAGGAGTTCACCTGTAATATCTATCACATTGACAGCTGACTTTATTGAAGTTTCACAATATTAACTGCCTCTCTGTGGACTGGCTTAGCCAGTGAGGTGATTATCAATTTATCACCAGTCAAAACACAGGTTGTTTCATGTACAGTGTCTGTGGCATAATCAGGTACCCGAATCCAATCAAACTGAAATGATGGTACTAGTGTGATTTTTATAACAGTGAGGAAGAAGCATTATTTGGGAACTTCTCTAACAAAAATTTGTCCAATGCACAGTTTGATAGAATACCTTTCCTGGATCCTAGATCAAGTATATACCATTCCAAATGGAAGTAAAGACAAAGTCGGGAGAGAATGGAGAGACCATTAGAGGCTGCTCACTCCCTCTTCCCAAGGCTGGCTTCCTGTAACCACCACTCAGTCTCACTCCAGAGGCTGCAAGTAATTTAGGAAACTGGGCAGTCCTTGTAATCACCTCCACAGTGGAAGACTTGCACCTTGAAACTCTTCCTAGAATAATGAGAATTGTCGATTATAGGTACGAAATTACCTGGGATAACCATGGACCAACACAGATGCTTACATTGCCTCTTTAACTCTATTATCAATATCAGAAGAGCTTCTAACAGTTAGCAGTTCCATCCTATCTCCTAATCCTATCTTCTAACAGGGTCTAATCATTCTCCATTTGTATTTCATGAGTAGCCACTCCAATTAAAATTTGTTAAATGTAGGGATAAAGGAAGAAGATTTTGCCCTTAGGTTTTTATTGGATCAGGGCAATAATTAATAGCTACACAAGCAAATACTTATTGACCACTTACTACATGTCAGGTACTACTCCAAATACTTTTCATATAGTAACCACTTCATTTTCTTAACCACCTATAAGGAAAGTACTATTTCCCCTGGGCTATCGATGAGAAAACTGATGAACAGAAATATTAAGTAACTTGCCTAAGATGACTCAGCCTACACATTGAACTCGGGCAGACTGACACTAGACCCTTAAAAATTCTGAACCCAGACTCTTGTTATACACTGATTGGACTGAGTTGCCCTGCACGTATTCAGGCTGTCTACCATTGTATAAAGAAAATAGTCATTAGAGAAAAATAGCATCATCCAAAAACTCTACAATTTTTCATACAAACTGTCTGGCATTCAATAAAAATTTACCAGAAATACCAAGAAATCAGACAAAAATAGATAATAGAAACAGGGCTACAGATGATTCAGAAATTATAAGCTATCAAACATAAATTAAAATGTTAAAAGAAGAGACAACAAGATAGCTTCACCAGAGAAATGGAGCCCATATAAAAGAATCAAGTGGAAATCTTATAACTGAAAAAATACAGGTTAAGCACAAGTACAAAGAAGACTAGCACAGAAGATAGCTCAGTAGAAAATATTCAGACCAGGGGAAGCCAGGATGGCTCAGTGGGTTAAGCGCTCACTTTGCAGCCCAGGGGACTGAGGATCGAATCCCGGCCCCGGCCTGTGTGGATCCATATGCTGAACTGGGGAGTGCCTCCAGTTCCGTTCTCATGGGTATGAGACCCCAGCCCAGTTCCTGCCCTATGCAGCCCCGTGCCCACCTGTGGAATAAAATGATGTGAAAAAACCGATGATATGCAACTATGGAGACTGTTCTGGGGCCTCCCCCTTCTCTCTGTCTCTATCCCTGTAACTCTCTCTCTCTCTCTTTCTCTCTGTCAAAAACAATAAAAATAAATCTTTAATATATATATATATATATATATATATATATATTCAGACCAAGGAACAAAGGGGGAAAAGGAATGGAAACATAGAAAACAATGCAAGAGGCACAGGAGAGATGGCAAAATTCTAACATAAGTGCTAATAGAAGTTAATTAGAGAGGAATGGAAACAAAAGCAATGTGTGAAGAGATAATATCTGAGAATTTTCCAAGACAGATGATAGATATCAAACATCAAGCAGAATAAACACTTTACTACTCATGTTATAGTAAATCTGCCAAATGAAAAAGATAAAGAATAAGTCATAAGAACAGCCAGATTTAAAAAACATATTACCTTCAAAGGAGCTACATCAATGACAACAAAGTTCTCAACAGAAACCACAGAATCCAGAAGAAAATAGCAAGATATCGTGACGTGCTGAAAAGACCTGTCAACAACTTAGTGGCCTATATACAGTGGAACTATCCTTCAAACATAAAGGCATCAAAAAAAGAGCACTTTTTTTGTCAGCAGACCCATATTAAAATAAGTAATTAAGTTATTTAGAAACAATCCCAGGTGGGAAGAAATGAAGAGAAAAATAAAGGTAAATATGAGCATATCTATAAGTGACTGTTAACCACAAAGCAATAACAATATGTTGTGGAGTTTAAAATACATGTAGAATTAAAATGCATGACAGCAATAAATCAAAAAGTTAATGTGTTCTTAAATCCTAGTGTTGCCTAGGAAGTGGTAAACTACTACTTTATATTATACTCTAATAAGTAAAGAATACTTGTTATATCCAGTAAATGTAATCTCAGTAATTACATTAAATGTAAATGGACCAGATACTCCAAGAAAGATAAAGGTTCTCCAACTAGGTGAACAAATAAAAATTTAACTATCAATAAGTAGATCTTAAGTATAAGGGTTCAGAAAGGTTGACAGAAGATTGGAGAGAGAGGGAAGCTGGGACAGCTCAACAGGATGATTGTTGGCATTACAGCCCTGGGGTCCAAGGATCAAGTCCTGGTCCCTGTCCCAGCACCAGCCCCGACGCTAGCGCAAGCAGACCCATATGCTGAACTGGGGTGTGCTTCCCACCCCAGTTCAGCTCCCACCGGGGTGTGCCTCTCATGAGGGAAGCCCCTGGCTTGCTAGGCTGCACCTCCCATGAGGGAGGCTCCCTGCCCTGTTCCCACCCTGCGTGGCCCCACACCCACCTGCAGAATGAAACCAGGTGAAAACTGATGACACAGCTATGGAGACTGCTCTGGGCCCTCCCCCTTCTCTCTGTCTCTCTGTCTCTCTCTGTGTCTCTCTGTCAAAAACAATAAAAAGTCAATCTTTAAAAAAAAGAATGGAGAGATAGTAATAAATACTATTACTGAACATAAAAAGGGACATTTCATAATGATGTTTGAAAGTTAATCTATAAGATATAGATATGAAAAACAGATAAAGCTAAACAATAATTTAGGAATGCTTATAATCATAATGAGACTGTTTCTAAAAACAAGAGGGTTAATAAAAAATACAAGACAGTGGTATGAGGTGGACTAGCTAGAAATGTAACCAAGGAGATTAGAGGGACTTCTATATCTTTGAGCTGTGTGGTAAATTCACAAATGTTCGTCGTCTGTCATTCTTAAAACTATACATGTATATACATTGTCTCTCTTTTGTATGTATGCTTTATTTGACAATAAAAACACTTTTCAAATAATAAAGAAGTTACTCTACCAGAAAAATGACAACTTTAATTCATATTTTCTCAAAAAGTAAAGCAAAAATTGGCAGAACTAAAAGTAGACGGAATAAATCCATAACAATAATAGGTGACTTTAACAAACTTTATTCAATTACTCATTGAACAATCAGGCTAAGTGATATATTAATGAACTTGATTTAACTAGCATACAAAGTCCTCCATCTAATAAGGGAACATGAGACATTTACGCAAACTGACCATATGCTGGACCAGAAAGAAAGTCCCCAAGTCTGCCCAAAATGGAAAATGTTGGAAACCAATAATGTATCCTCCGATCCCAGACAAATGAAGCTAGAAATCAGTGAGAAAATAACTAGAACTTTCCCCAAATATTTGGAAATTGCTCAAAGAAGAATTCAAAGTAGAAATTAGAATGTACATATTTTGAACAAAATGATAGTTTAAACTTGACATCAAAACCTGTGAATGTGCACTTAGCGCCTGGGAAAAGTCCATGGTGACAGTGGGGACTTAGAGGAGGAATGATGACTGAGAAGTAGCACAGCAGGGGCCTTTGGGGGCTGCAAATGTCTTCTGTTTTGCTGAAGGAGGTGATTACATGAGCTGTCCCTTTGCGAGAAATTCACCAAGCCGTACAGCAGTGGTTCGGCCTTTTTCTGTTTGCCTGTTATACTCAAAGAAAAAGTTTACTTTCAAAAATAGTATTCCTGACTCCTCTTTTTCTCACATCTCACATCCAGATTATCAATATTTCCTGTTGGCTTTAACTCAAACTTTATCCAGAATCTGGTCGTTTCTCACTACGTCCCAGCTGCTAATCTCGTCTACAGCATGTCTTTCTTAATTTATTTCAGTTTCATATCTGCTCTTTTGCTTCTGCCCCTGATCCCTATATTCTATTATCAATACAGTCACCATGGTGAGCTGTTAAAGCTCAATTAGATCATGTCATCACTCTCCATAAAGATGTCCAATGGGCTTCTCATTTCACTTGCAATCAGAACCAAATAATTGTCGTAACCTTTGAATACACACGATCTGGAACACCATTCCCTCATCTACTTCACCTCCGACCCCGCCACCAGTTGTTCACCCCACTCCAGCCTCTCTCACCTTCCTCCTCGCTCTTCACACACTCTGGTGATATTTTCACTCACGGGTCCCTCTGCCTGGACATTTCTTCCCCTAGATTCACACAGCTCCTTCCCTCCCTCCCTTAGGGTCTCTGCATAGATAACACCTTTGACCCTGTCCATTGTCATTGCAATTCCCACCACCACCAACTGCCAGTCCCTCTTCTGTTCAATTCACCAAATATTTATCCAGTGCCAATACGAGCCAGCTGCTTTTCTAGGGGCTCAGGACAAATCAGTAAACAAAACAAAGATTCCTGCCTTCATGGACCCACACCCTACCAGAAGGAGACAGACAATGAACATAGATACTTTAATTCCACAGGGTGTTGGACATACATAAAAAGATGACTTCTGTAGTTCTGATATAAACAACTAGAAGAATGGAGGTACAGTCTGCTGAGATGAGAAAGACTGAAACAGAGCAAGGGTGAAGGGAAAGAAATGTCACTTTCACGTAGACATGTCCCTTTTCTGCTTTATTTTCCTCCATAGGTCTTATTAATATGGACATACTATATACTTTATTTATTTATTTATTATCTATATTCACCCACTAGAATGTAATCTCCAAGAGAGCAGGACTTTTGTTTTATTGGTGATGGAAAGTAAGCTGATTCTGGGTGGTGAGCATACAATGTGACGTACAGACAATGTAATATAGAATTGTACACCTGAAAACAATGTAATTGATATCAATCAATGTCACCCCAATAAATTTAACAATAAAAAAAATCAGCATCTAGAATAAATTCATCCATTTTGTACACATTAATGGAGTGCCTCTTAGATGAGTAGAACTGTGGAAGGCTCTAGAAATACCTTTAAAACAAAATGGCATGGGGATGCCAGGACAACTCAGCAGGCTGAGCACTTGCCTTGCAACCACAAGCCTCTAGGGATCAAATCCCGGCCCTGGCTCATGCAAACCCATATGCTGAACTGCGGTGCAACTGGTAACCACTGAAATGGCAACAAAGGTTCTCACCTCCCATGGGAGAGGCCCCCAGTTCAGTGCCTGCCCCATGTGACCCCACAGCCACCTGTGTGGAATGAAACCATGTCACAACTAATGATGTACAACTCTGAAGACTGCTATAGGCCCTCCCCACTTCTTTCTTGCTCTCTCTATCTATCTCTCTATCTCTATATCTCTTTCTCTCTCCTCTCAAACAATAAAACAAATCTTCTAAAAAACGGACATGTTCTTCAGATTGCCAGATAAAATACAGGACAGCCTATTAAATTGAATGGTATATAAATAATAATTCTTAATATATGAATGTACCATATTCAAATATTCAACTATGGGACATACTTACACAAAAAATTACTTCTTGTTCATATGAAAATTAAATTTAACTGAGTGTCCTGTATTTTTATTTGCTAAAGCTGAAAACCCTATATGCTTTCTACTTGCAAGTAGTTTAATGGGATACACATATAAATTAACAACCTGCATCTAATGACTCTAGGAATCTAGGACCCAAGGAGCACACAGGAGGGGTATTATACATAGACTCTGAAGAGCATCTGAACATATTCCTATAAGAAATGATACGGTAACATTGTAACGAAGAGGGATCTACTTGAAAAGGAGAAGAGCATTCCAGGAGGATCAAATAGCATGAGCCAAGCTTGGAGGCCAGAGAGAGACCATGGGACACTCAGAAAGTTCCAGGTTGACCTGGTGCCTTACGTGTGACCTAGAGAACACAGCTGAGTGACATGGGAACTGAGAGTTATATCACCAAAAGCAGGCCTGGCTGAGCAATTATTCTACCAGAGACCCACAGTCAGTGGCAGGAGAAGCCACCGGGCCACCATCCCCCCACCACCCCTCACCCCCCAGCACTGGCCAAGAACAAGTGAAGGGCACTCTTCTCCAGGGCCTCCTTGAGGCCCACATCTGTAGTCCCGGTCCCCAAACAGGTGGAGACAAGATGACAGAACAGACACTCCTGGGGAGTCTGAGGAAGGGAGGATTCTCACAGAAAAGACTAGAATTTCTGTTAGCAAAATGGGCTGAGGTGGATGCCCTCTGGAACTTTGATTGAATCCACAGACAGGAAAAGTCTGGTGACACTTGAATTCTATGACAGAGTGCATCCTACGGAGGTGATCTTGCCCCCAGGGGGGGGTAAAATTTGTTTCAAGGGGGGAAAATAGCTTAGATATTATTATGGTCTGTTGCCCTCCAGGCTGCAGTACATAAACAGATACACATTCATGTATGGTGTTAACATTACACCGAGGAAGGGGGCAGAGGGCGGAGGGGAAGAGTGGGGAGAGTTAAGGAAAAAATGTCTAAAGGAGCTACTTAGGAGGGCAAGAATGAAAAAAAAAACAAAAACCACTGATCTATAGCAAAGCTCTACCTGAGGGACGGAGACAAGGATGGTTGAAAAGATGTATTCTTCTGGAAGGAGAGCAAGGGACAGGGAGAGCAAGGGCAGGAAAGGAAGGCATTCGAGGTGGCAGAAACAGCACGCATGCTGGCGTCAAGAAGACGGAAAAGGTGAGCAGCCTACAGTGCAGAATAGTCAAGTTAAGGTAAAGTCTGCAGAGGCTTTATTGAGTATAGCGATGAGGAGGCAGCTGACCATTTAACCTCTTTGGGCTTCAGTTTCAATACTTGTGCAATTAAATTGAAAAATTATCTCCAAGGCAACTTACAGCTCTCAAGATCTCTCTCACCCAGGCTGGGTCTCTTTGCACACACACACATTCATACACACTCCAAATACACATGTTGGAATTTCTCTCCTTAATCTACTTTTCCTGTCTCTCTGCACCTGTATTTGCCTTTGGAGAATTCCAGTTCCCTTCGCTTAACTATAGCCAGTTTAAAAAAATCATCTTTGAGAGTCTGCAGCGCCCGATAAACTGAGCTGTTGGACAGTCAACCGACTAATATCAGTTCCTATAAACATGCCCAATGCCTTGTCAATCACGTTATAGTACAATAAGTTCTTGGAATATGGATACCGGATTTTATTTCATTAAAGAAAATGACTTCCAAACCCAGATTCTTTCAAATGGGACCCAAAAAATGATTTCCTCAAACTATCATCCATTCATTAAATATATACAAAGTGCCTACTAGGTATCAAACAGTATAATATGTACTTGGGACATTATCAGTAGATAAAACCAACAGTTCATAGTTTCTAGGAGCCAGCGGTGAATTGGGTGGGGGGGCGCACAGCAGGGGCGTAATGGAAAAGAGGCGGGCATGACTCAGGCACTGCCACCACCAGGCCGCATGGGCAACACGTCTGAACCTTGGGCCTGGTCCTGAAAATAGAGTCCTCAGAACAGGTGGAGTATGGACTTGCCAAAGGCACAGACAGCAATCTCTCTAGAAAGGGGGATCTTACCCATTTGGGAGGTCAGAAGCCCCTTCTCAGAATCATGTTTTTAATTGTCTAAAATAACAATACAAATGAAACCAATTATTTTCAAATATAGTCATCGCTTTTCAAATTTATGATATTGCAATCTATGTACATCTAAACACATTAACTAAGCATATCAAAGAGTTTTCCTAATAATGACTATAATTTTGAAGCAGTGATGAGCATAAATAACACATTGAAGTACTTGCAACCCTCTAATATATTATGAGAACATCTGTGATTTCTATGGATGACAAAGTCACACAGATACAATTAATACTACTGAGGTCTGTTGCCTGCATTTATAATTGAAAGAAATGTTAAATATCAGTCAGAGGTTAATGAAAGTAAAAAGTTTTGTCACTATGTAAATTCACAGACTCCCCTAAATTCTATTCAGAGACCCCTGAGGGGTCTGCAGCCTCCTGTTCTAGGACATAAAGCTTACTTGGGGTTTCTCTGTCTCAAAAACATGGCTCCTTAAGGAAAGCTGAGATGGCTCAGCGGGTAAAGTGCTCACTTTGAAGCCCCGGGGACCGAGGATCAAATCCTGGCCCTGGCCCAGGTGGACCCACATGATGAACTGGGGTGTGGTCCCCAGTTCAGTTCTTGCCGGGACCTATGCGAGAGGCTCCCAGCCCAGTTCCTGCCCTGCGCAGCCCTGTGCCCACCTGTGGAGTGAAACTATATGGAAAACTAATGTCAACTGCTCTGGGCCCTCCCCCTTCTCTCTGTCTCTCTCTGTCAAAAATCAATAAAATAAATCTTTAAAAAAAAAAAAAACATGGCTCCTTCTAAAGGTACATTTCCAGCGTAGGATTTTGCAGAAACGTAGCTTGTCCATTATTTGGGGCACACTGCCATCCCCTGGCTCCTCCTGAAGACTTTAGCATTAATAATATCCGCAACAAAGCAGCCTTTTAGGGCATTAGACCCAACCTGCAAATTAATGCACTGGCTCATCACAATTCATTAATCAAACTCAGACTGGATTTAACAACAGATTATTAAAGACTCAAAATTATACCCACAGAAAAAAAAAAAAAAGGCAGCTCCCAGAGGGTCAAATGTAACGTGAATGGTTTTGCATAAAACCATAAACCTGCTATTAAATTAAAAACAGGAAAGATTATGTCTACTGCTTATCTCTAGCCATTTTTTTTTTTTAAAGAATGTTACGCTAATTTATTTCTTTGCTGTTCCCAGTTACACGGGAAGAAGACTAAGAGGTTAAAATGCAGTGGTTCTTTTGATGTTGGGCTGAGCAGCTTAGGCTAACACGTACTGACTGAGGTAAAGAAATTAATAAAATTACTCCCATAATTCATTACTAATGGAACACTGTCATTGCTTTCAACTGTCAGTCCCCACGAAGCCTCCTCAGACACCCAGCCAGGCAGAGACCTGCTCACTTCTGAGGACTCCTGTCTTCCCATCGCCTGCTCTCTCACCTCTGTGCATGTGCTGCTGATGAACGGCCGCTCTCTCTGTGAACAAAAGCAGGTGGGGAACAACAATTTGCACTTTTCTTTCTCTTCGGGGAATTTAGGAAGACCCGCTGGGGATTTTCAAAGATGTAGAAACATTCCTAATGCTCCAGCTTGGCAGATCACAGTGCTGGACCCAAACGTACAATACATTTCTTAAAAGGTTAACATTTTAGAGCAGCGACCATAAAGAGCATCATAACCATAAATACGGGGAAAACGAATTTAAAGAACTGTATGATCTTGTGACACCTTTGCTCTTTCTCCATTAAAAGTGAATCATTTGTTTTCGGGTTTTTGTAGAAACAGAAGCAAAAATTACTAGCAAACAGGCTGATTAAAGTAGATAAATGACATTTCTAGAAATACAAATTGTTTTATTCAATATACGTACTGTATTTGTTATTTATAGGTTGTTTGGGTCTTAGTGCTGTCTATTTTAAACTCTAATTTCCTAAAGGGGGGGAGCTATGTCTTTGTTATATATCTGAGGATAATTAATAACTTCTCTTTGTAGATAATTCCTATACACTAGTCATACCAAGATGATATAAAATAATGTTATGGGTAACATCAAATACACTATATGATCATATAATACTTGCATAATACATTATTATGTGTACCTATAAATAGTAAATAGTCCAAACTAGTCAACATATTCAAAACACTATAAGTATAGGGAGATTCTAATACAGCCTGGCTCGGGTTTGGAAGATTGTTACAGTTCCATCCTCAGCAGCAAGTGCAAAGTCCAGTTCTGTCACTGTCCTCTCTGAGCCCCTTGTACTCGCTCCCGCCAGCTCAGGACCACACTCCATCCTAACCCAGCACTGCAAACAGCCCCCATCAATCACCCAGCGGTCACTTAATATGCCACGCTATTCGCTCTACCCAGGCACAGTACCTGGCACGTAAGTACTCTATACATATTCATTGAAATGAAAAAATGACACTCCCTTTCCTCTTTCCAAGTGAAAGCATACTATGCAAGGACTGTCCTTCCAAACTCAATTTAACCACTACTGATTCCCACAGCATTCTCCTAGCACGGGGGTGGCGAACCTATGGCACGTGTGTCCAAAGTGGCACACGGAGCAATTATTTTGGCACGCGGAGCTGTGAATACCATTTAAAAATTTATTGTTTATGCTCTTATAGACATAAAAATAATTGATACCTCTATCTCACTCGATGGGTTGGCACGCGAGTCGAGCGAGTATACTCTTATTTCATAAACTTTGGCACTCAATCGCCAAAAGGTTCGCCACCCCTGTCTAGGGGCTAACTGCGAATCAGCGCCTCCCACAAACACTTCCAGTTTTTTTGCAGTCTCCAATCTCATGTGGATGCTCATTACTCTTTCATGTGGGGAAATAGATACATCAGAAAAGGACTTTATATTTATTTGAAAACAATGATAAAATCCAGATCATAGAAACTAGGGATAGGCACCTCCACGGTTAACAGAAATGAAACAGAGCTTAGCTTTTGAATGGGAGTATTGGGGTAAAAGAGTACTGTTAAGATTCCTTATTTCTCGGGAAGCCAGGATGGCTCAGCAGGTTAAGTGTTCGCTTTACAGTCCCAGGGTCCGAGAATCGAGTCTCAGTCCCAGCCCGTGTGGACCCATATGCTGAACTGGGGTGTGGCCCCAGTTTGGTTCTCACTGGGGCAAGCCTCCCATGGGGGAGGCCCCTGGTGCAGGCCCCTCCCACCTGTATGGAATAAAACCATGTCAAAATCTGATGCCGTATAACTGTGGAGACTGCTCTGGGCCTCCCGCTTCTCTCTGTCTCTCTCTCTCTGTCTCTGTCTCTCCATCAAACACAATAAAATCAATCTTTAAAGCAAAAAGGTTCCTTATTTCTCTGAGGTGAAACCAAGGGTAAATTATAATACTGTCGGTTTAGAAGCCCTTGCTCTTAACCAGGCACCTGCTATGTGGGTGACAAGAACCAGCCACCCCCCTCCCCCCCACACATGAAGGTAGGAGTGTCAGGAAATTCAGAGCTTTGGAAACTCACCTAAGGTCACACTAGGGAGTTGCAAAGCCAACTCAGTCACATCTGCCTCCCCCAAAGCTCCTGTGACACGCACACTCTCTGCTGCTCTTCTCTCAGACCACTGCCCACGTGTGACCCCCCACTCATGCTCCCTTAAACATAAAATAGGATCTGGACCCCACGCACATCTTTGTACCGATTCTCCGTACAGAGCCTACGAGGCGTGAGTGGCCAGAGAGCAAAGTGGTTAGGAGTCTGGCTGACGGCTCAGATTGCCCAGGTTCACGTTTCAGTTCTGTGACTTCCTTATCTTTTTTGAGCCTCCGTTTTCTCATAAGTAAAGTGGGAGTAATGATACCACCAAAATCATGCAGTTGTAGTGATAAGGAAATGACTTGCTAACATGTGAAGTGCTGGGTGCCTGGCACAGAAAAAAAGCTGCATGGTGTTGAAAGCTATTTTTAGCTCTTCTGACCCTAATGGAGTGGACATGCGCTCACCCACAATTCAACACGTTAGCCAACCAGCTTCTAATCACCGGGTTTTATTGAACATCTAATACACCATGACCTAAACAACAAAGCAGCCAGACAGTCATTCTAATCTAAGTCCTGAGCTGGTAAATGAGGACAGAAGGAATATTCCTCACAGAGCCTCAGAGCTCTGCCCACCCAGGAACACTCAATTCATCTCGATGACTGGATCGGAGAGTTGATCTGCATCTGCTACTCATTTTTATTTTTAATTACTTCATGTTTTACCCAAATCAATCATATTTTATCTTTCAGGGCTTTAGTTTTTCAACTCTTAAATGCAAGACTCCTCCCTTATCTGTTGTCTTGCTTCCCGCGGTTTCAATTACCAATGGTCAACCACAATCCAAAACCACTCAATTTCCCCAACATTGACATGATCCTGGCTCAGTGACCCAGGGCCACCTGGAGCACATGATCCTCCTTCTGATATATCATCAGGTCAGACGTAGCCTAGCGCTACGTCACGGTGCCTGTGTCACTTACCTCAGCTCATCACTAAGCACTGTGTCGTCTCACATCATCCCAAGAAGAAGGGTGAGTAGAGTACAATAGAATATTTGAGAGAGACCACAGTCACATCACTTTTGTTGCAGTGTATTGTTATAATTGTTCTATTGTAGCTACTAATCTCTTCCTGTGTCTAATTTATAAATTAAACTCCATCATAGATCTATATAGGAAAAAACTATATATAGGGTTCAGTACCTGTGGTTTCAGGCAGCCACTGTGGGGTCTTGGAACATATGCCCTCAGATAAGGGGGGACTTCTGTGACAGTGAGGGGTGGAGACAAGTAGTAAGAAAAGGAAGGACCAGTCGCTATAAATTTTATCTATAAAATTACTAGAGCTTTCATATTAATGTGTTCTTTTACAGGTGAGGAAAGAGGGAAATAATACTTAGACTTGCAACATTATTTCCAATGTACAAATGTAGAATTTAAGGCCCCGTCAGTAATAACAATATTGAGACTTGAACCCACAATTGACTGTCCTCAGGTGCCTTTCTAACAAAAGGAAGAACTCACACATACTCTTTAATTACTATTATTTCTTAGCTATAACTAGTTATACCACATTGTAACTATTAGACTCTTAGTCAGGTGTATATTAATAACAACAATAATAGTAATAATAAAATATAATGATAGCATGGAAATCTCTAAATATGAGAACAGCTTGAAACACCACCTTCCATACTGGATCCAATATATAATAAAGCTAAGTCTAAATATTTTATAATTATTATTAGAATTTGATGCAATACTCAGTTAAAAAATTATAAATCAAACATGGCCCACACCCATTTAACCTGAATTAGTCCTTTGAAACATTACATTCATTGAGTGACTGTTGAATGTTTTCAAACGACTAGAAGCTGGAGGAGCTAATGAACCGTGTAGATACTGGTGGCGAACACCAGATTCTTTCCTCTTTAGTTGAAAAAAGCAAAGGGATTCAGTTAGCCTATGGGAGAAAATAGGGAGCACAAAGAATACACAGCAATCAAAGTTAAACTGAGGTGTGAATTCCTGCTTCTCTGAGGAAGCCATTCCTTCACCCTAAGTTGCCCCCTAGTAAAAATGTGTAAGTAACTGAGACTCTCATCACAAGTCAAAAATCGACATGATCCCAGCCGAACTGGGCTATTGAGCTTTATCTTACGCTATATTTCATAAAATCATTCTCAGTGGATCAATATAATGCAAATACTAAAATTATCTTGTTAACCATCAAAATAAAAGGAATCTTGAGAATAAAGTTGTCGTTCTTAATTAACATGGGCTTTTTAATTTCTTTCCCTTAACTAGGTATTAATATTGTAAACACTTAAGTGACGGAAGAATGATGCTACCCATACCCCCAATTAGAGAACACTTAATTTATATATGAGGTATCTTATAATTATTTAGCAGTGTGGCTGGGGTAAGTCTCTTTAGCCTCCTTTTTAAATGATTAAACACTCTCCATCCAACTGAATGGATATCTTCGGAATTGCATCTGCATGCTAAAACATCCTTTAAACACAGAAGCCATCACTCAAGATTTAAGAGGGAAAAAAAAAATCTTAGTGACAGTACATTCATTATGTCCTTATTAAAGCTGAACTTTTCCATAGGGTTCTGCACAGCTGACAACCAGGCTCAATTTAATAACAAAGCAAGTTTTCCTAGTACTACAAAAATTATAAAATTTTAATGTTTCATGTGTTCCTTAATTATAGAAAACTGCAAAGAATGACATCCTTGAAATTTATTATGCAAATGCTCTTAATTTATGACAAATTGCTCCTTAAATACAAGTATTAAATCTCTATTAGATTTGTTGAGGTAATATACTAATAGGCATCACTAAGGTCTTAAATTTCTAAGTAGCAACGCTGTTTGTTAGATGCAAATAAGGATTACCTTAATTAAAATACACTATTCCCAGCCTCTCAGCTGATTTAGCTCTGTCTTTATACAGGACAGGTTCATTATCTACCTCCAGTTAATAAAAGTATGACCTACTGTGGTTATTTCTTTTAAATTTTAATTTTAATTACTATTTGTTAATGGAAATAAAGCACTAAAGAATTGTGAAGATGAGCCAAAAGCAATTTTGAAAACTTAATTAAAATACCTCTTGCAAGCTTCAAAAGGAGGTTAGCATTTCCATGCTTTAACAACCGATGGTCTTACAAGTACAGCATTTATATCAACTTGATATAAAAAATCACTTAATGAAACACACTTTAGAGCTATAGTGCTTCCTTAGTCTGCACTGTGAACTAACACTCCAACCAAATAGGTATAAACATAAAACTTTTCATTCAAAATGTTAACATTAGACAAAGATTCTTAATAAATAAATTAAATAAATGATCATTACAAAGTGTCTTCATAACACATAAATCTTAAATGCATCCAGATTTTTTGCATAAACCATCGTGGTTTAATTCAGATAATTGCAGACATATTCAGTTTATCTTCTGGTCTTTTGGGACCTGAATATGAAATTAACAGGCTGGTAAACTGTTATATGAAATTCAGTACCAAAGTTTTATTAGGCAGCTTCCTCTCCAATATAAATTTTAAAGGTTTACATTATATTATTGATCTTATCTGTGAAAATATTGGTTCAGTAAGTAGACTTTAAACATAACACAAGCCATAGATTTTATTGAGATTCGCTATTCACGTAAACAATAAAAATATGAGAAGCAAGATATAACAGAGTGTGCCTCAGGCAAAGAACACAGTCTGTGTGATATTCAAAATATATTTAGTAGCTCTTATATTACAAATCTTGCAATTTTATGGTTCACAATACAATGTGCATTTTTTTTACCGAACAAACTGAGAACTTCCAGAAAGTTAAATCTCCTAATTCATTAGCAATAATTTTTTTTTCTTATAGATCTGTTTAATGGAAAAGGCATTGGGCCTCACATCATCTCCTACCCTCTCCAAGAAAGAAAGGAAAGAAAGAAAGAAAGAGAGAGAGAGAGAGAGAGAGAGAGAGAGGAAGAGAGAAAGAGAATAAAAGAAAAAGAAAAGAAAATCCAGTATGCCATTGCATTTAACATAAAGTCATGGATCTAGTCTTTCAAACATTGGAATTCCAATTTCATTAATTAAAGTAATTTGAATAAAAATGAAAAATAAACACCGTACTAAAATGATGGATAACAAGTAAGTTGAGGTACCACTGAATTTCTATAATTCTATATTAACCTAGAAGTATGACTTAAATTCATACCCACTAATTTGACCTTATTGAACTAAGTAAAGAAATTTTGTAAAAATAAGAGTTTATCTTTTGGGCTTTTCTATTTTTTGTTCACCACAAAGAAAATTGCCAATTTATAAGTGAGTTATTTACCAAGAGTTTATTTATATGTCAGTTTCAAACTTCAGATGAATACAAGGGCTGTCTAGAAAAAAATCTAGCCATAATTGTCTCTATTTTTCATATTACATTACTTTTCCAGACAGCCCTTGTACTATCTTAGAAGCAATAAATGGGGATTAAGTTTGTCCCCCCCCGCAAAAAAAAATCTATAAATGCTTAATTTAGCCTTATAGCATAGCTGAAAAACTTGCAATGAAATATTATAGAAAGCAAACTGTTTTGATACTAGTAATTAAATAAAATGAAAAGTTACATTGAATAAAGGATAGTTCATTAATCTTAAATGCTCTAGGAATAATAGATTTAATTGCAAGAGAAAATAAATGTAGAAAATAGATGAGACATTTGGGAGAATTCTGAAGGGGATTTCTGAGCTTTTTCAATGTCTTTGGCTGTTGTCACCGATTCTGGATTAGCACTTAAATACTTATGTAGTTAAGGTTAAGTTTATGAACAACTGCTTTCCCTCCCCTTCTTGAAGGCATTCTCTAATATTAACCTTGATTTTGTCAACAAGGATAAGAGTAATTTTTAACTGATATTTGGAATGGGAAAAGAACAATGACAGAGCAAGATTTTTCTGGAGATAACCAGACACGAACTGGAAGGAAGAAAAGGAGAGAGGAAGGAACAATGAAAAGATATTGGGGAGAAGAGAAGGGAACAAGGAAACAAAATGGTTAATTGAGGTCTTCTGGTTTCTATAATTTCTGTGTGTGTGTGTGTGTGTGTGTGTGTGTGTGTGTGTGTGTGTGTGTGTGTGTGTGTGTGCGCGCGCGCACGCGCGCACGCCACAAAATAGCGAGAAGAGGGAGAGAAAACAATATGATTTCCTGACACCCTTCCTTCTATTTAACTTAGTTTTTTTTTCATTTCAATTGTTTCTTTTGAGAGTAAAATGTGCTAAAATAATGGATGATTCAAACAATCCCTTAAATACACAACAGAGTGGCTTATGTTTTTACCTAGTAAGCACTGAGAAGAAACATAATGTCAGTTTTTGCATAAAACCACAGTGGTTTAGCTATCTTATTACAAAGCATTTTTTGTATTTTGGCCCTCTAGGACCTATGCAAATTATGGAGCTGTTAACATGCTATGAAATTCAGTCCCGGGGCTCTATTAGGCATGGACAAAAAGAAGAAGAAGCCTCAGCTCCTTAAACACTCTCACATGCATTGGGTGTCTGAAGACTTCGCACTGCTTCCCACACAAGTCTGAACTTTCTCAAGGGGCGTCTGCCCATGTTCGAGTTCTATGAAAACTCTGGGAAAACCAAAGTTAGTGTCAGGAATAAGACAAATATTCCCACTAACACCCTTATTGTCCAATAGTGTTTGGGAAGAGCTAGCCAGTAGAGTAAAACAGGATAAAGAAATGTGGCATAGGAGACAAAGGAGGAGGTAGCATCAGCATTCTTTGCAGATGATATTAGAACATCTGAGAGAATCAACTAAAACCTATTCAAACAAACAGAATGGTTCAGAAGAAGAGTAAAATATGAAAGCAATAATTTTCACTTATACTCACAACAATCTGTTGAAAAAAAAATAGGAAAGAATAGTCTACTCATAATAAGAACTTAAAATAGAGAGGGAGAGATTACCCAAAAGGAAAAAGGGCAAAGAATATTAAGAAGCAATTAAGAGAAATATGCAAATATCCAATTAACATATGAACAGATGTTCAAACTCAATAATCATTTAAAAATATATAAAATAAAATAAGATGCCATTTTCCCCTTATGAGGAGTGAAATGATTGAAAACATTGGTAATTCCCTATCTTGACAGGAAATGTGGAGGGAAAAGATACTCTCATACAAGTAGTGTTACAAAGGGCGTTACTCAGAGTCCAGACAGAAAATAAAGAGCACACTCAAATGAGGTCATTTGAAGAGCACTGAATAAAAGGACTATTCCTAAGGGTGTGGGCAGGGTGGTAGGAACCCAAAAGGAATGGGGTGGGCCCCACGGCTAGAAGCAGAGGGCTGGAAGCGAAACAACAGAGCTGAATGGAGAGGCTCATGTACCAGAACTGTGACTGTGGGTCTGGGGAGCCAGACAGAACTCAGTAACCCCCCAGGGAGAGCACCCCCTCAACTCCCTTCCCTCTCATCTCCCGCTGGTGCTCTCCTAACAACCCAGCCCAACTGTGACAAGCCAGAAGGCAAAGGGGTGGCCCTCCCTGGTCAGCTTCCCACAGCACCCAGAAAAAGCATAGAGGACACACCCAGAGGGAAAGCTAACATACGCAGCATGCCAGTGTTCGGGGAAATCCAAATTAGTAAAGCCAAATTGTACGGCAATATCTATCACACATGTAAATAGTCACATACACCATAGTATTTGTTTAGTCATTCAAAAAGAAGTCAGTGAGAAAATATCAAAATATCACACTTTTAACAGTTGTCCCTGAGGAGGATTAGGAAGGAAGCTCTAGGCTCTAGGGTCAGCCAGTTCTGGGTTTTCTAGTGTACACCCAGCTGCATCATCCCCATACTACATCTATACCATCCTTGGAAAGTAGTTATCCATTTACTATTTTCTCAAACATCTAAGACAGTACAATCACAGGTGTTCACACAATCTTTTCTCATAGCCTTTATACTTATGTGATGTTTCTGACATAATCACAACAACAGCATTACAAAGAAGTTTTAATCAGAGAGATGGGATGGTAAATCCATGACTGCCTTTTGTTTCACCCCTGATTTATTGTGCAGTTTTGACATGTATGAACCTTATTCGGCACCAAGTTCTGTATTTATGAATCTAAGACAATATGGACTATGTTAAGAATTAGGCATAGAAGTTTTATAAATTACTTTATGGTCTCTGACAATAGACCAGAATGGGAGTTTGGGGAGGGGACGCCAGGATAGCTCAACCGGTTGAGCACTTGCCTTGCAATTGCAAGGTCCACGGATTGAATCCTGGCCCCAGGCCATGCAAACCCTTATGCTGAACTGTTGCTTGAAACTGGCAACTGCCACGATGACAGTAAAGATTCTCCCCTCCCATGTGGGAGGCCCCCAGTTCAGTTCCGCCCCGTGTGGCCCCACATCCACCTGTGTGGGATGAAGCCATGTCATAGCTAATGATGTACAACTATGGAGACTGCTCTGGGCCCTCCCCCTTCTCTCCTCTCTCTCTCTCTCTCTCTCTCTCTCTCTCTATCACACACACACACACACACACACACCCTCTCTCAAACAATAAAATAAATCTTAAAGAAAAAAGAACAGACCGTAATGTCAAGAAAGTACATGGAATCATGGTATATCACCATACTTTCTTTCTCTAACTTAAAACTATGATTTTCTCTAGGACACTGAAGACAACACTGGGCCACTGGAAAAACACTAGAGACTGAAGCAGAACGTGAAATAACTGCCATTTGTTAGCTGCCTGAACTGAACAAGTTACTTAATCTCTTAGCCTCCATTTTCCCTACTTTTGAGTGGTTGTGTATATTATGTATATTAAAGCCCTTTGTAAACTGTTAGATGCTTTAACAAGTGTGAGTCTAAAATATTATCATCAAATATTGTCCTTAAGATTTCAAAGGCAACTGATTTAGAGACACAGCACATTTCATAGAGCCAGGCCCTTTTTAAGCAAGTTTCTGATGACTGCTTAGGGTGAAGAAATCATGGCATATATTTCACATGCGGCGTTACAAGTAAGAATTAACTAGAAAAAGGCTGATGGGCTCAGGGAAATAGAGAACCTCTTGCTCTAACTCACTCACACTTCCCTTGTCTCACTGGACTTCAGAGAACTACAGTGAAGTCTTGACTGGAGATTGCATATCACCTGGCAGGTTAACCTTTCTACACTGCAGGATTTGGGTTCAAAAGCCGATGGCTAAACTACCATGTATCTAAAAACCGATCTTTTCAGTTGTACTGTGCAAGCAGGTTGAAACTGATATGACTGTTAATTAACCTCTGAATCCTGTCAAGGTAGTTAAAGCATAAACTTAAGATTTATATGGCAAAGAATTCCAGAGCACACACCTCCCCACTTTGTGCCTCTTCCCCTCTCAGTTTGACAAAACAGACTCCACAGCCTCAGCCCAGATCTACTGAAATGAGTGAAGTGTGCACTTTGAAATAAAAGAAAAAAATGTATTGCCTCACACAACATTGTCAAGTATATATTTCATAGATGTATGCTCGTTCAGAGTTTTCATGTTTCCCTGTGTGTATTTTTGTGTACAGAAAGGATAGCAGATTGCATTGTTGTTTTTCTCATTTGGATAAATGGTGTAGTATTAGGCCAATGATAAGATATCAACTATTTTTATTCAAAAATTATTCTCATTCTAGACAATGATCTGTTTGGCTTTGTTCAAAATCAGCTCCAGGATGATCCTTCTATTTTCATTAACTACAAAATTAAATAGAGGAGGTAATTTTTAAAAGAGAAATATTGCTTTTAGCCTGAAACCGTAATGTTGAGTTTCTGCCTGCAGTGGGTTTTTTCAATTAAATTATAAACCATGGGTAATAGAGATTTATAATGGGAGTGCTGATGCAATCTTAACTATAGGGAAACCATATGACACACTGTGCAGTGTAGGGATGGATTATCAGCATTAAATTATCTTTAGGAAATGCAAACAAAACAAAAAAAATGTAAAGTTTGTCGCATTATTAGCATAAAATTAAAGTCCTTGAATGCATAATTGTTCCATACCCAAAGCATTAACAAATTTTATATTCTTAGAGTTCAAAGACCTCCTAATTAATGTGCAAAATGGCCTCATTTTATAAGCAAGTTTGTTTTGTTTTTTTCCCTTCTTAGAAAAGAAACAGTTCTTTGCTGGAAAAAAATACTATGAAGTTTAGAAAACACTAATATTGATCAATATAAAAACCCAAACATCCATGCAGCAAAAAACAATACTAACTAGACGGCATTAGAATATTTATATTTCTTCAGTCTATGTTTAACCAAATAATACCTAACTTTGGAAGATTAAGTTTACAAAATATAAAAAAGAAAGCACAGTCTTTCTCTAGAAAGATTTACCCACTTGCATAATAATTTTTTAACTATTAGAAAGAAAATCCAATAGAAATAGAAATTCTGGACCTAGTAAATTTAAATTATCTTACTCCAAATCTAATTTTAAAAAGCAGGGCTCCCTGCAACTTATATGGCCCTAGTCACCAAGATTTGTAACAAGAAAAAAAAATATTAAAGTTTAAAATGAATATTTAAAAATAAAGTGCACCAACAAATGAGTGATTCTCCAGAACCCTAATTTTTCTTATTTTTCTAAATAAATATCAGAATACTACAACCCTTAGAAGTGATTTACTGGGTTTCTTTAATAAATTTCGTTCCATTATGAATGCAAAGAATTGATTTTTATTCAGAATTTTATGTATTTTAAAATAATTTATGCTCTTTAGAGTATTTGACACATGTTGCAAATCAAACTATAACCACCAAAATATTGCCATGTTTTCTATTACAGAAAATGTAGCAATTTCTTGTGACCAAGAAATAATGTTCCTGTAAGAGAGATTTGAGGTCCAAAAGTGCAGTCCCAGATGTGTCTCACTTGCCTGAACAATGGCATATCCACTACAGAACTCCATCATCACTACCTGTTGAGGAATTATACTCCCCTAATAAGCAGTATTCATATGGCAAATACTGATTAAGAATCTACTATGTGCCAGGGAGTGTGTTGGGCTCCCCCATCATTACCATTACTCCATTTGAGCCCCATATTTATATTTCACATTTATATTAATATATATTTTTACATTCACCAACTATAACCTGCTATAGCTAGTTTTGAGATTATTTCATCCAGCAGAGCATTAAATCCTTAGTCACAATGTTCACAGTAAAATTTATGCCAAACACAGTAGATAAAATTTACTCTTTTCAAATACTCTTTGAGAGTTTCAAGAAAGAAGAATAAACAGTTTAATGTGGGGGATGCTGAGATAGTTCGGCAGTTGAGCATTTGCCTCACAATTGCCAGGTCTGGGGTTTGATTCCCAACCCTGGTGCATGCAAACCCATATGCTGCTAAACTGCAACACAACTGGTAACTGCTGAGATGGCTCAGCAGTGAAGGTTCTCACCTCCCATACAGGAGGCCCCCAGTTCAGTTTCCACCCCGCACGGCCCCACACCCACCTGTGTGGAATGAAACCATGTCACAACTAATGATGTGCAGCTGTGGAGACTGCTCTGGGCCCTTCCCCTGTCTCTCTCTCTCTCTTCTCACCTTCTATCAAAACAATAAAAAAATAAATAAATCTTAAAAAAAAACAATATAATGTGTTTTTCAAATCAATATTTAATAAGCAATCAAAAATGAATAATTACGTGACAATATTAAATCACATTTCCATTCTACTCAAAATGAATTAAAATAACAAATGTTTAAAAGTATACTTTAAAATGGGAGAAATGCAGATTATGTATTTAAATTTTACTTTGGATGTAAAAATGGCTCTACTTATTAAAATGTCTTGCCTATAGGAGATTCTGCTATTGTCTTATTAAATAAGTTTGTACAGATAAAAAATTACATTTATTATACGCATTTAAAAAGAGCATGTTCCAAAAGTAACTAGATTACTTAAAACTTCTTCAACAGAGTAGGCCCAGTATCTCAACATAATGGCTGAAATTAAAATTGTTTTTATACCTTTACCAAATAAAAAATACAAGCCTTTTTGCTAACTCTGCTAATGTTGCTAACCCAAAGATTGAAATCAGCATTGTTAATGACAAGAGAAAAATCCCATTGTTTATTTTTTATATATTTAAAGTCTTAAAATGGAATATAAGAAAGTTTTTCACTTACAAAGTACTTTACAGTTTACCACCTGTTTTTATACAAGCCACCTTCTTTTTAAAGGATTTCTGAGGCTTCCCTGAGAAATTTCTACCCATGGAATTTCTACTGGTGACAGTTCTATTGTATTTCTAGCTAGTTAATCCATATCTATAATATAAAATTTAATTCTGGGTTCTACATTTTAAGAGAGACATTGACCAATTAGAACATAATGAAAGGCAAATGTCCAGGTGAAAAGGAGAAGCTGTAATTTTCGATAAATTATTCAAGCAACTTGGGAAGGACAGGCATGTCAGGAAAGGCATATCCACTTTCAAATATTGGAAGTGTTGTCATGAAGAGAGGAGTATACTACTTCTGTGTTGCTCTAGCGTCCAGAACTAGGATAAAAAGCTGGAAACTAAGGAAGGCAAATCTTGATTCAATGCAAGGAAGAACTTGTCTCCAGTTAGTGCTTGTTACTGTTATCAGCTGTCTCTCAGGTGGTACCAATTTCTGGAGGTTTTCAAGCAGAAGTTGGATATCTGTCAGAGTGACAATTTTTTAAAATTATTGCGCTGGGTGGAGAGTTCAACTAAAAATCTTGAAGTTCTTTGTAAGTCTCAGATTCTTTTCTAGATAAAATAAAATATATAAATGCAGTGCCAAAGGAGATTCATTTCTCTAACAGTAAAATATTTTAAGTTTTTTGAAAGTATATATAAGATTCTGTGATATACATAATGCTTACTTCTAACCAAAAAGAGTCATTTGGCCACTTAAAACACCCAATATATATGAAAAATGTATAGCAAGTTTTAGGCATCAGTCCTGTGTGTTTTATTTAAACAGAAATTATTGCAATCATAAGAAAACAGCTTTTACATATAAGAAAACCCTGTGAATTTAATAGAGTATAAATTTAGGGATAATTTGCAAATCAAGAATAAAGGCAATTCTCTTTCCTCTCTAACATGCCTATGCACAATGGAGTTCCTGATGTTCTCCTTGCGTACTAACAGGGACCCAGGAAAAAACAGGAATTTTTTTTTAAGTGTATTTATTCTGACATGTTTAAACCACCTCATCCACCTTCAAGCACTCTCCATTTGATGCAATTCACCTATCGAGATGCTTTTCCTACTGCTCAAAACAGTTTTTGAACTTGTCGATTTTGATACCTTTTAGTGCTTCTGCTGTTTTGTTCTTTGTTTTTTGTTTGTTTGTTTTTTGTTTTTTGTTTCGCCTCTTCCAAATTGGCAAAATGTTTTCCTTTGCAGACTTTTTTCACTCAAGGAAACAAAAAAGGTCGCTCAGGGTGAGATTGGGTGAACTGGGAGTGTGGAGCACATGGGTCATGCTGACTTTGATCAAAAACTGCTGAACATTCAGTGTGGTGTGGGCAGATGTGCTGTCATGCCACACATTGTTCGTGTAAATCACCCATCATGAAATGGGCAAACGGGTTGAAAGAGTCTCCAAAAAATTTCACTGAAGCTGAACGCAGCCTCTCACAACACCACTAGCTGGTACACTGATGCAGATGGGTTCCTAGAACACTCACCTAGTGGTGAACACCTGTACTACAAGGGCCTGCCCTCCAGAAGAGAATTCCAGTTGGGGGGGGGGGGTCGGGTCCCCCATTGTATACGAGGGCTGTCCTGGAAAAATCCAGCCAGTGACTATATGAGAACAGTTACATGGCTGGATACTTTCTGGACAGCCCTTGTATATAAGACTAGAAAGCAAATAGAATTTTCTTCAAAAGTAAGCTCATAAACCTATGACCTAGTCATGGTTTTGCTACCAGATATAAGAGTGGCCTTGGTTCAGTAACTTACTTTAGTATCCCACTTAAAAAAAAAAAAGGTAGTTAGATTAGACCACCTTTCTAGTCCTTTCAATTTCTAAGGTCTATGACTTCTACACATGATACTCCACTTATGCATTTATGCAGTCAACCACTGTCAACCTTTAGAAATAAACCATGAACTTAAAAGCAATTTTTAAAGCCTATCATTGTGAAGTGTAAGAAGACAGTGATTTGTTGGCAGACTGACTAAAAGCAGATATACTCTCGTTGGGTAATAATATCTCTAGAAGCTAAGTCCAGCTACCCTAAAGTCATAAAATCTGGAAGGTCAAGAAAGTGAAAAGAAGAAAGCCAAGAAGAAGGGAAAAAAGCAAAAATAGAAATGAGGAAAGAAATCAACAAGCAGCCAGTCTGTGTAAGAGCAGACATTACAAGAATCAGAAATGGTGTATAGGCAAAGGAGAAAGAGTGAGGAGAAATGGAGTAGAGAGAGCAAAAAGAAAAGAAGAACAAACCCTTGTGGAAACATGAAAACAGTTGGAGGCTGTTCAGAAGGGAGAGCTGAGACTCATGCCCCTCACAGCTCGCAAGAGGACTTCCCTATGTTACAGCCAGTACAGACAGGGCAGTGACAGTGCCCGTGCACTGAGCTTAGATTATGTTCCATCCTGTCTGCTTATCTGTACAACATTTTTTTAATGTTTTCATCTCAAATGTTTCCAAAAGAGTCTTGCTAATTAAGGAGCTGACTTTTGGGTCGTGGAGAACCTTATTCATCCAAAGTTAACTTGCTCCCTAGTACATGGAGTGGGTTTGCACATATATGTACAAGGACAATACATAAATAGATATAAATAACTTTATAGATGAGGGTCTAGAACAAAGCTCTAGCCATAAAGAAATTAAACACATCCTGTCCTCTTTCTATTCTCTACTTCGATTTCTTGGAAATTCACATTTGTGTGGGCAGTGACATAAATACAGCAGTGTGCTTAAAGAAAAGCAAGAAGCCAAGCAAATTAAATTCATAGCATATTTTTCTCCATTTTCTTTTCCTGTGTGTTATTTTCAAAGGACTCTGTGCCTTTGGAAGAATTTTGAGCAAAAAATGCAATGTCATTCTAGATAGATCTACTATGTTAGTACTATGCAAATTTCCAATAATTGTCAGTAATAATTCTGGAAAACAATTTTATTAATAAAAATAAAAGCATTCAAAATTGACCTGAATTGTATTAGAAACATGGGAATATAAACTAAGAATGTGCTACCGTGATATTTCTTTACAAAGAGTAAAAAGAATACTTATCTGCAGGGCATGTGGGATGGCATTTGAAAACAGTAACTTACACATCTTTTTCATTTGCATTTTCTGATACCTTTTCCCAACCCAAACAATCAGGGCAGCCTACCTTCACTGTAATAGAGGATGGCTGTTGAAGCTGGACACAATAAGAGAAGTAAATTCTCACACAACCATTTTAAAAACTTACTATGAAGTAAGAAAATCTAGATTTCTAGGAATTCCAAGCAAAAGTTTAAGCCATAAATAATATATCTGGAATAAATGCAAATCAGTCCCATTTTAGCTTCTATTATTTGTATGAGGTATTGAATTTTGTATCTTTCAAGAGTAGATTTGATGACACACAACAAAAAACTTAAAATGTGGCTTAAAGCCACACAGGTATATTCTTCCACATAAAAAAGTAAATAAATAAAAATAAAAACACCCAGACGGTAGCTCGTATTTTCTGCTACACTTTCACCCCCAAACTCAGTTCATAATCCGAGAATTCCACCGTTCCTGCCACCATGTTCACATTTAGGCAGCAGAAGGGAGCGGGGGACAAGGCAACACTTCCCAGTGAGTCAACACCATGAAGAAGCTTTCCTGGAAGTCACACACAGCACTTCCATTTACACAGAATTTAGACATGTGTCCATCCCTAGCTTCCAGGAAAGTTGCAAAATACAGTTTTTATTCCAGAGAGCAATGTACTCATGTAAAAATTACGTTAACAATTACTAAGAAAGGGTAGAACAGAATTAGGTAAACACTTAGTGATCTCTACCACCTCTAGTTTTTCTTTCTCTAGAGGACATGCTATTCTCTGACCTGGGAGCTGAGGGGACTCAAAGGAGATGTTTTGAGAATAAGAGACAGAGTGTCGAGCCTGGAGGTAAGAAAGGATCAGGTGGACCCAAGCAGAGGTGGTGTTCAGAGACCCCAACCCCCATCCCAGAGTGAGCACAGACACGGAGCAAGCCCCAGGGAACAGCACGAGAGCAGTCAGCCCCACCCCACCCCAATTGTGCAGGGTCCACACAGGTGAGCACTATACCTGCGCACAGCTTCCAGCAAGGACCCCAGACGGCGCTCTGGTCTATTAGTGCACCAGGAAGAAGGGCTCTAGGCTGAGACTTGCCATTGAAACAAACATGACACTGAACATCAAAACGGGACCTGTGATCATAGGTTGTGTTTTGTTTGAGTTTTTTAATGCACGTTCACATATACACAAACCCATCTTCCTGAATCCAGAGTTGAAATTTCTCTAGTAACATCATTTGTATTCATTTCACTCTACTCAGTATTTACTGAGCTTTCAATAAGCAAGGTTCTACCCTCAAAAACCCTCTGATCTAGTAGTGGGGACAATAAAAGTATGTTTAAAACTCTAACACTAAGTGAAAGAAAAGAGGAGGGGGAAAGCAAAGGACTAACCTCAATTAAGATCCTACTCAGATCCCACACTGTCCTAGGTGCATTTGCGTATTATGTAATCCAGTGACAAGTCTAAGAGAGGAGATGGTATTATTCTCATTTTACACATGGAAAAACCGAAGCTTTCTACAAGGATTCAGACTAGAGAACAATCATTGATAAGGATCAAAATGTTTATAGAGGAAAGAATTATAGAAACCGAAAAATGGGCAACAGATTGTTGGCAGAAGAATGGACAAAAGGAAAGGACATTTTAGGAAGTAGGACAAACCTGAGTACAGGTAGAAGAAAAAATGAGTGCTTATCCAGTTGAACTAAGTTAAAAAGATACACAGAGTGGAGATGCTGGGATGGTTCAGTGGGTTGAGCGCTCGCCTTGCAGCCTCAGGGTCCGAGGATTGAGTCCCCAGCCCGTGTGGACCCATATGCTAAGCTGCGGCATGCTCCCCATGTGGGAGGGCCCTGGTTGGGTTCCCACCCTGTACAACCCCAAATTCACATGTGGAATGAAACTGTGGAAACTAATGATGGACAGCTTTGGAGACTACTCTGGGCCCTCCCCTTTCTCTGTATCTCTTTCTCTGTCAAAGCAAATAAATCTTAAAAAAAAAAAAATACATAGAGGATAAGTTGAAGATAAAACCAGAAAATAATGGTTTGTGGTCAAATTCAGAAGGCATTTTAAAAAGGCAGAGGGAAAGAATTTACAACTAATCCACTAGGAAATCGTAATGATGTGATTATTTGAGGAAGATTTATCTAGTTCAAGTCTGCTAATCCTTATCCACAATTCTAAAATCCAAATGTTCTAATAAGCAAATATATGGTATTCTTTTACAGTTTCTTGGAGACAAAAAGCTATCTGATCTGAACTCATTTCACATTAAAATTTAACATGAATAATTCAAAACAATGTACAGTCTTTACCTTTAATGTGAATATTCATACCTGTCATTGCAAAATAACAAAGTTTGATTACAGGATGGTAACCCAGTCCCCATCAGGGGGATTTTGTAATATACATTATTCTCTCCATATTACCTTTCTAAACCTCCAGGAATTAAAAAGAAAAATCTGTGTTCTAAAACACAACTGACCCCAAGAGTTTTAAATGAGGGATTATTAACTGCCACCATGTATAGGGCAAGAGAGATGGAGAACAGAGGTGAGAAGTCTAGTTTGGAGATTTCCAATAGTCCTAGCCAGAAAACAAATAAGCACCTGATGTATGTACAGTGGCGGCCATGAAAAATGGAAAAGGTGAGGTGAATATAAGAATCCCTGGGCATTAGGTTGGCAGCTAATTGGAAGCAGTGGAGTGAGGAAGATCCAAAGTTAATCCTGGGAGCCTTGTGATAGCATCAATAACAGTATCAACAACAACAAACATCTGATCAGTAATGAGTCTGTTTTAGTCACATTGGACATGAGGTGTTGGCAGAACACCTAAGCTGTGGTATCAGGCAGAGAGTAAGAAAGGGGTGTTTAGAGTCAGGAGAGATATCAGGACCTGAGATGTAAAACTGAGACTCAACTACATAGAGGGGATAATAAAAGCTATGAAAATTGATGACATTCCCAAGGAATAAAGATGGGAAAGAATACATACAACAGAGCTTTCTTTTTTTTTTTTCTTTTTTTTTTTTAACTGAACTGGGGGCCTCATTGTGTTCGGGAAGCACACCCCAGTTCAGCATGTGGGTCCACCTAGGCCAGAGCCGGGATTCGATCCTTGGTCCTCGGGGCTTCAAAGCGAGCACTTAACCCGCTGAGCCATCCCAGCTTTCCCAACAGAGCTTTCTTAATCGCATGAGACTGGCAGAGATTAGTAACACCTTCATGATGAGAAGGTGGTCAGACACCTCAGAAACCCTGCACCAGCTTGGGGTTCACCTAAAAGGAGCACAGTTCCAGAATTCCCTCCAAATAACTGCTGCCAACAATGAGCTGAGTTGAGTGGTCTGGAAAGATGCCCCAAAGCAGATGAGTTGACTTTTTTAAAAAATCAATATATGTCCTCAAGTCCACATTTTTTATCCCCTGCACTAGTAGATATGTAGTTTGTGTGTGTGTGTGTGCAGTTCGTTATTGTGGCCAGTTCTGACTTAAGAGGAGTCATTCTGGCCAAAGTAAACTACAGTTTATCAACCTCTTCACGTGTTCTGTAAATGATACCTTTCTTACAGCTGCTACTATAGACTCATAGTGAATATTTTGTAGCACTGAAAGTAGGGTAGGAAGAAATGACAATGAGTTAAGCAGATATGAACTGAAAGCCATATTCCTTGCCTTTAAAAGCAAAGCTACAGTGGGATATTTCTTGAGACACATGAAGGCTAATTTTATGTGTCAACTTGGCTGCATGACACTGCCCAGGTATTTGGTCAAACATGTTCTGGATGTTCCTGTGAGGGTGTTTTGGGGGTGGGATTTACATTTAAATCAGGGGACTTTGAGTGAAGCAGATTGACCTCCATTTTGTGGGTGGGCCTCACCTAATCAGTTGAAAATATGAATAGAACAAGACCTACCTCCACAAGCACATGGGAGTTCCGCCAGCAGATGGCCTTCAGAACTCTGCAGCAGCCTTGGCTCTTCCGCAGGTCTCTGGCCTGACAGCTGTTCAACACTGGCTCTTCCTGAGTCTTCAGCCTGTGGCAGCCTCTGCAAATTTTGGATTTGTAGCCTCCATAACTACTGAAAACAAGTCCTTAAAAGTAAATAAATATATATAACCTGCTTCTCTGGAGAACCCTGACTAATACAAGAAAGATGGAAAGAAATAAAGCAATAGAATGTCAGGTGATTTTAAGACATTGAAGAAATTAAGAATATATGATCCAGAATTTGGGGGGCGGGGGGAAGCAATCTAGATTGACAAAAACCAAACAGTGAAAAGCAAACTGATTGAGGTTTTAGATTCATTAAAATGACAAACTGGCCAAAAATAACTATTTCATTCCTCAACTTTGTTCACTTGTTGATAATTTATACATCACCGCCAGCTTTGCAACCTCCAGACATTTTTGTGTTTTTCATAATATGGGGGCATTATTCCTATTTTTAATCTATACCCTGCAAATTTATTTTCCTGCCCTATGCTACAAAAACTGTACCCCTACCTTTTTTAGCATGCTAAATGATCTCCATCTTATTCATAACAATCATTCTTTACTCATTTTACTTAATTATGAGACAAAATTAAGAGTATGTAAGAAATATTATGAATATATGTTCAAATATTGTTTGATAAGCAATAATAATTAGGAATCTTATATTTTTAGCTTACTGGGATGGAATCCCCCTTACAACATGTATTTTATTGTTCAACATTTGTAAGATTTATTTTATCGTTTGAGAGAGAGAGGGAGAGAGAGAGAGAAGAGGGGAGGGCCCAGAGCAGTCTCCATAGTTGTATATCATTAGTTGTGACATGGTATCATTCCACAAATGTAGGAGTGGAGCCACATTGGGAAGGAACCAAACTAGAGGCCTCCTTCATGAGAGGCAAGAACCTTCACCACCATCCTGGTGGTTACCAGTTACGCTGCAGTTCAGCATATGGGTTTGCACAGGCCAGGGCCTGGATTTGATCCCTGGACCTCACAGTTGCAAGGCAAGCACGCAACCTGCTGAGTTATCCTGGCATCCCTATTGTTCAACTTTTCACATTCAACTTCCTCAGATATATTTTAAAACATGATTGTAGGGTAGTGCTTCCCAAACTTTACCATGCATTCAAACCACCTGGGGACCTTGTTAAATTTTATATTCCCTTTCAGTAGGTCTGGGGTGTTGCATGAGATTGTGTCCCTGAACCAACCTGAGCCGCATGGTTAAAGGAGATTGTCTGTCTGTGTGTGTGTGTGTGTATTTATATGTGTGTGTGTATATATATATATATATATATATATATATATATATTTTTTTTTTTTTTTTTTTTTTTACTCAAAGTTGACAACTGCCGCATTGACTGATGAACCCGTGGAGTTGCCTGTTTTGAGTGGGACCCAAAGCAAGAGGCTACAAGTTGCCCTGAGTACAGGGCACAAGTTGCACTGCTCCTTGGGCCTTAAGACCCCAAAGACCTAATGGTGCTCAGTGTAGTTACAACCTGTGATGGTGCTGTGTGCAAACCCTTGCACACATAAAAGCAGCTTAATATTTTAAGTCAAAGCTGCGCCCTTTTCTGTAGATAATCATCTTTCTTTTGAAAAAGAGTTCTTAGATTGCTATAGGAGCTTAGATGAGACTGAGCAGTTGACTGGCACCTGTTACGGCATCAGGGACTGGGTTTGTGGAAGACAATTTTTCTATGGACAGGGAAGGGTTTGGGGACGATTCAAGCGCATTACATTTATTGTGCTCTTTGTTTCTATTATTGCACTGTGATATATAATGAAGTAACTAGACAACTCACCATAATGCAGAACCAGTGGGAGCCCTGAGGTTGTTTTCCTGCAACTAGATGGTGCCCTCTGAGACAAGTGAGCCATGAGGGGAAACAGTAGTAAGTAAAGGGTGGGCCACGCACGGACTACAATAAGAATCGGATTCTGACTTAAAGCTGCCACCAGATGCAGCTGTACAATTGAAGTACATCAAGTCACTTGCCACTATAAAGTCTGCCACCAGATGCAGCTTGTCACTTGCCACTCACTGGTAGGGTTTTGATATAGGAGTGTGCAAGCAGTTGATTTATTATGGTCTCTGTGCAGTCAAACCTCTCTAATGTTAATCTGTACTTGCAGCCGTTCCCCAGTGTTAGTTCACGGCCTCAGCTCCACCTCAGGTCATCAGACATTAGATTCTCATAAGGAGCACACAACCTAGATCCCTCGCATGTGCAGTTCATGAGAGTTCACACCCCTATGAGAATCTAATGCTGCCATTGATCTGACGGAGGCGGAGCTCAAGCGGTAACGCCAGTGATGGGGAGTGACTACAAATGCGGATGAAACTTCACTGGCTCACCCACTGCCCACCTCCTACTGTGTGGCCCAGTTGGGGATTGGGGACCCCTGGACTACAGGACACTGATTGACCATCATGAACTGGGTATCAGTTCATCCATGAAATCATAACTTTGGACATGTGCGATCAAGTGACACGTACAAGATCAAAGGCCTGAAGGCACGTAAGCTTCATAATCAAGTGGCTCAGATGTCTACAGTGTCTACCCTTTCTGCACAGTATCTTCCTCCTCCGTCCACACTTATGATGTCAAGGGCAGTACCCACATCTGGTTAACTGAGGTAGAAAGAACAAAGGCCTGGTGTATGGGTCGCTCTTCACAATCCGCTTCAGCAATTACCATTCCAACCGAGACTCTCTCTGAAAGGTGGAAGTGAAATCTTCTCAGCAGTACTTCTGGTTTTCTACTTTATCTAGGCACAGAGAACCATAGCTGTGGAGCTACAGTACTTCACGGGCAGTGGTTAATGCACTGGCCAGGTAGTCAGGAACTTTGAAAGAATAAGATTAGAAGACATGTGACAAGGAGACCTGGGCAGACATATGAATGGACCTCTCAGGATAAGCATAACATATGAGGCTATTTGTGTCCCATGTGCTGTTTATCATAGGACAATCCCTGTGAGAAAGCCTTCCCTGACCAAATGGACAGGCTGACTTGTTTTGTTTCAGCCAGCCTCTCTCTCTAGCATCCCGTCCTTGCTCAGCAAGCTCATGTAGAGTAAATATGGCAGCAGGCATGGAGGTTTGGCATGGAGCCACCAGAATCCTCAAAGCTCATAGTCTAGGACTTTACTTCGACAGTGTAGCCTAAGCTTGTTCAACAGCATTCCGCAGGCTACATGCAGCCCAGGACAACTCTGAATGCAGCCCAACACAAAGCTGTAAACTTTCTTAAAATATCATGAGTTTTTCTTGGGGTTTTTTTTGTTTTGGGCAATTTTTTTTAAGCTCATCAGCTATCATTAGTATTTGTGTATTATTTTACGTGTGGCCCAAGACAATTCTTCCAGTGTGGCCCAGGGAAGCCAAAAGATTAGACACCCCTGGTGCAGCCCTCCAGGGGGCCCAGTCCTTGGCCCTATCTCTTCCAGATCACAACTCTTTACTCCACAGATCTTCAATCTGCCAAAAATTAGCTCAGCCCTTCAGCCACCTCTCCCAGATTAATCAACATGCCCTGGGAACAAAGAGCCTCAGGGGATGGCCTCCCTTCTCTGGATGCCTCTCCTCTTCCACACTCAGCCTGCCCATTTTCATGATCTTCTCGATGGTTGATACTCTTAAGATGGTTATAGTGTGTTTTTAGTTCTCGTCCATGAGAACTTGGTGTACTATCACTAGAGCACAAGTTCTAAGTATCTTTTCATAAGTACCTCACGCTGAAAGAAAAGCATCAGGTTTTGAGGCAAAACTATTAGTGGAAACGATTAAGATTCTCTTTCTCTACTACTAAAATTAAAGACCAAAGACTCGTGGACTTTAGGCATAAAATTTTAAATTTTCTTTTATCCAGAGGTCAAATTTAAATTTAAACCTGTTGATGTTTAGTTTTGCATTCTGATGTGTATATATTTGTGAAAGATTTAGCTATAAACATCCAAGGAAGTAAAAATAATCAATACTTTTTTAAACACAATTTTAGCAGATAAGAAGTTAATTATGTTGGAGAAAGTCATCATTAACATTCAATTTTATGTGAGTCAAGCTCTTCTCTGGGGACAAAGAGTCAAATTTGAAGATGAAAGTCTGGAGGAGTACCATAAAGCATGAAGTGGAAGTCACCTGAACATATTACAGAAGAGGCAAGGTAAGACAGAAGACTATGATAAAATTCAGACCCCAACTCCTACTCTTGCTACTGTTAACAGCCTTGATGGCAATTCCATATGACCACTCTCAATCCATCCCAACAATACGGCCAATATTCTAAACCCTATTGTTTTTCACTATTTTAACTTTCACTAAAACTACAGTAAATCAAATGAAGGGATAATGATCAGCCCATAATTTTCAAGCCTATTTTCTCAGTATTACATGCCAGTAATATAGCTTTTCCTTGCCATCTGCTCTTCCCATAGAACAATCTTACTACATTTACCAGTTCTTCAAGAAAATCATTATTCTGTAATGAGATTAAATAAACTGAAAATCCCCTCATTAATAGAACCCCATAAAATGATCAACCGGTAGGTATACTTTTATTACAAGGGCACCTCAAAATGAGACAATCAGATCTAATTGCCATGGTCACAGAGCAGCGCTGCCGAGAAACACTTAGCATGTCGCAATGTTCCCTCACTTGTCTCTCCCATCAGTTGCACTTTCATCACTGTGCTTGGCAGACAGATTGCATGGCCTTTTCCTCCACCACCTGTCCCCTTATTTTAGAAGTGCCAGTAGCCTCACACACAAAAATATCCTTTCTAGACCTCAGTGCCTGCTTACACCTTTGTTACAAAATTTAATGGGCTTTTATTTTATGGCTTCTTCCTTAGGTCATAATAAATATATTTTAAGGTTCTCATACTTGAAAAGATTTCATAAGAAATAAAACATAGTACCTCTATAGAATTTCTTCCATCCAGCAAGCCAAGTTCATTTTGTGTGAACCATTTTTATCCCTTGTAAAACTAGAAGGTAAACTTTTCAGAACAGAATTTTAGTTTCAATTGACTCTCTGGTCCTCTAGTTAGCAAGTGCCATGCTACTCTGGGACCCCAAAGGAAGTAACTGTAAATTAAGTCCCACAGAATTTCTTTGGTTTGTATTTAATCTAACTAACGGTTTATGCAATCTGACAAAGAAATCGGTTATATTTCTGTTAACATTCAAGTTAAAGCGTTAGACATAGATAAATGGGGGAAAATCACAATCAAATGATAAAAATATAAACATGAAAAAAGTAAACATGAACACATACATCTCTTTTAAAACATCATTTTATTACAAGAAAATCGGCCAGAAAATTGCAGTTCCAAACAAATCTTCTATATAAACACAAGGGCTCATTTACCATTATCTTTTTATACTTATCTTTAAAGACTTTTCCATCTACTAAACCTACATTTTATTGCCAAAAATTAGAACACATGGGTGTTTTTAATGTTTGATATTCCACAAACAAAATTGGCTTTTGTTCCTGAAGTTAGGTATCTGCCATTTTGCTTCACAGAAACTTCAAAATCATTCCCTTTTTGAGTTATTTCAATTAGCCACTCCCAAATCCAATGCAAACAAACAAACAAAAAACCCCACTGATGTTTTACTAAAATATTCCTGTCTGCGGTTTCATTTTGCCAGCCTAAGTACAAATTCGGAGAAAAGCTCAAGTCCTGCAGTTTCAAATTCCTTTTGTAACTCATCCAACGATGAATACTCTTTGACTTCAAACGCCAGAAACCTGCATGATACAAAAGAAACTCATGAATATGCCTAGATTTGTCAGAGTATAATTATCGATTCAGTTGCTTTTCCATCTACAATGGTACTAAATTATACCTTTTGTGTTCTGTCTGTACTTTTGTCTCAAACAGTACACTAATCATTTTCTCTTTGCATTTCTTTCCACTTGAGTCCACATCTACTTTGGAGGTTTTCTGAAGAATCAGGTACTCCTAAACGATAAATCAGTACATTAAATACACAGCTTACTCTGAATCCCAAAGTCCTAATTTTAAAGGAGCCAGAAACCTACAGGCTTATTTTCATGCTCTCTTTCCGAATTGCACAGTGACAAAGCTGCAGTGTTTTTACATACTTAACAGCATAATATGGTGAACGCAGAAGTTAAGAGTGAGGTCACCAAACAACTCAGGTTTAATTCTGGAGTGGACAGCCTCCTAGCTAGGACTCTGAGCAGGTTAAGCCCTCTGTGCCTCAGTAACCTACGCTATAAAATGGTTTTCATTGTAGCACTTACCTTCTGGGGATGTTGTGATGATTAAATGGGTCAATACATGCAAAGCACTCAGGAGAGTGCCTGACTATGGGACACACTGCAGCACCAGCTGTCGTCATTACTACTACTTCAGTGTGTGACGCTTACAGGCATACAGCACTCATCATTCTAAATTGATGGTATCTATAAATATGTGTCTCAACCCTGATCTATCATTTTATAAAAATGTAACAGAAATATGTACATGAAATGGCATTTCAGGGACAGTTAATAAAAAAGAAAGAACTCTAGGACGTTTACAAACAGCAACTTCTCTGCATCAGCAGAGTCCTGCTCAAATGAATACATGCTTGTTCACTGATGGTGCAGTGTGAGCCACATCTGCAAGGAAGGAGCTGGTTGAAGATGCCAGGGCTGGCTCAGAGAGAAATCAGGGCCTTCTGGGCAAGTAGGAGCAAGACTAACTTGTATTCATTTAGCCAACCAGTATCTTACCTAAAAGGATCAAGTTTTATAGACATACTATAATCACCTTCAAATACATAGTTCTTTGGTCAGACTCCAATCCAGGATCTGTATTAAACTTGAATATCTGTTGTATCTATACCCTATAACGCAACACTAATCTAGTTAACCAAATGCCAAACAAGTTTTATGGTAAGAGCCCTTCATAAAAAAGCTAAGTAGTTATGCTACAAACCTTTAAGATTATAGGTTGTGCAAGCTAAACCTGTCTTAAATAAATTTAGTTGTAATGATTCTTGACCCAACCCATCTGAAAGCATAAAACCTATTAAGTGCTTTATAGCTCTTTTAAAATTTTAAATATAATTGTCTGGTCCCACAGAAAACAGGTTTGATGAGATTAGAATGAGAACTTGGAAAATCTGAAGATGGTTTTGAAAGCAGCTGCTTAGACAATTCGGGTGGAAAGCAAAAGTTAGGTGGGTAGGAGGTGACAGGCTGACAGCCCTAGGGACTCCACCTCCACTCACACAAAAGTCAAAACCCGGTGAGCAGGGGCTGGCTTCTCCCAGGCAGTACAGATAGCAAATGAAAGTGTCAGACGCACCTTTAACTCCCAAAACATTCACATTTTTGCAGACTACCCACAAATATCAAACTTGCTGTGTCTAAGGAAAAGAACAGAAACGTGCACCAAGTTTTAGTGCATGTTTATAAAGCTGAGGCTAAGTACAGAAACAAGCACTAATGTACCAGAGGTTTTCTGATAACCTCTCACATTAAGTGGCATGAATTTTAAAATATAATATTCTACTTACTCTTCAAGTTTTGCAAGTTTCTGGGGAAGCCAGGATGGCTCAGTGGGTTAAGCGCTCACTTTGCAGCGCCGGGGACCAAGGATCGAATCCCAGCCCCGGTCCGTGCGGACCCACATGCTGAACTGGGGAGTGCCCCCAGTTCAGTTCTCTCTCTGTATCTATCTCTCTCTCTATCTATCTCTCTATCTATCTCTCTCTCTATCTCTCTCTCTCTCTCTCTCTCTCTCTCTCAAAAAAAAAGAAAAAAGTTTTGCAAGTTTGTTATTCTAACTAGAAGCTAAAGATATTCTTACAAAAAATGGAGATATATTAACATGGTAATAGTAAAAGCAGAAGCATCTATTTCAGGGGTGTCCACTCTTTGGGCTTCCCTGGTCACATTGGAAGAACTGTCTTGAGCAACACATAAATACACTACCACTAACGATAGCTGAAGAGCTTAAAAAAATGCCACGAAAATCTCATAATATTTAAGAAAGTTTACGAATATGTGTTGGGCCGCACTCAAAGCTGTCCTGAGCTGCATGCAGCTCTCAGGCTGAGGATTAGACAAGCTTGATCTAAATGATTAATCGGTCCCACTGTTATAAAACACACTTATAGAAACACCATCTTAGCAAAACTCGGTCCCACTGTTATAAAACACACTTATAGAAACACCATCTTAGCAAAACTCGGTCCCACTGTTATAAAACACACTTATAGAAACACCATCTTAGCAAAACTAGCCAAATTCCTATTCAACATTCAACTTTCTGGCACCTTGATGTTGTTCCTGTCTCCTTGGAGTAAAATCAGTATTATTTTACCCATGAACATCAGTCTTCCCGTCAGCCTTAAATCGGAAGCCCACTTCACCACAGTTTTGATATATTTAGTCTTTGCTCTCATGTGATCTAAATGCAAAAGGGTTATCCACAATCCATCATCCATAGTCATGCTTGCTGCAAAAGTACACTTTCCACTGTCACTTCCCGTTTCTGGCTGGTTGAGGATGTGCCTGAGATTCTGCTGAATCCAGAGAACCAGCTCGTGAACCATCGGTTCTGACAGAAGAGTCTCCGCTTGCTCAAGTAACTTCTCCTTTGCAGCCACACACTGGGCCCTGGTCAGGCATTCAGAGTTAATTGAGATACCAGGTAGACAGGAAGGGTAATTGAGCGGTAAATGAAACACCAATTCTAAAGGTATATCCACATCCATAATTCCTTCGGCTTTTGTGAGAATTCTGAAAACGGTCCCATCTGTCTCTGGAAGGCATCCAAAAATAATGATTAGCTATACATAATTCAATTTGAATAGAACACTAACAAGTAAAATTTGTTTGAAGTGTCAATTTATTTTGCATGTGAAAACTGAGTTATGTTTTGAAGAGACATACGACAGTGAAAAAGCCCTATTTACAGATTCGTTCCCTCAACCATACATGTATGTTCATGGATTCATTCACACCGGCACCCCGGAGTTCACTGACATTTATACCTGCTCTTGTCCCATTTTTATTCAGGTTACCAGTAAGGTTTCTAATCAAAGTGTTTTTCCAGCCATCCTTAGTTGATAATTCTGGAAACCCCTAATAAACTCATGTGAACATGCAAAGAAATGTTATTACGTATATATAAAATTAGTAATGAATTTAAGAGTTCTACATTAAATCCAGTGAAAGTCATTCAGTGGTTAGTCCACATCAAAGCAAACACTGGAATCCTGAGTGACTGCTGGGCTGTGGCGAACTCATGACTTATGATATAGTGTCTGCCTGGACCTCCCCGTCTACTTCAAATATGTAGCAGTGTATCCTGAAGGTAGCAAGATGAACGAAACTCGGGTGAACATCCATTCAGCCGTTTCTGGCTCCAGAAGAAGGAAGGGGAAGCACTCATAGGACACGAGATGAAACACTCCCCTCTCAGATTTGCTCCACATCACCCTTCTGATGTGCCTGTTCCATACCACTTCACCCCACTTTTCAGAAAGTTAATGAAACGGCTGCTTCACTCTGCAGGGGGCAGAAGCAGAGTAGAACAGAACTGGGTGCAGGTGCATCTCTTTAAAGCTAGCCCACCTGTCTTCTCTCTCTACCCTACTCCTTTCTCTGCTTGCCTGTATTTCATTCCCCTTCCAGAGAGGAAGTCAAACCTTTTCTCATTTTCATCCCTGGATTGCTGCTGCAACAGGAACCTAAAAGCCTCCTCATGTTAAAGAACCTAACAGAAAATTATAATGGCTCCAGAGCCATCTGAACCCACTGATATGAAAGCCATTGTCACCTACACTAATTCATAGAGGACCAAACACATCTGTCACACAAGCATCTTTTCGTTAATAGAATCTTTAGTATCAGCAGCAAAGCACGACTATTTTAAGACACTACTTGGAACCACAGGTAGTAACCATTATAAAGACCATATTAAAATAACAGAACTGAAATTTGTGTTACATAAGTAAAAGTATACTCCGTAAAGAAAACCTTTCCAAACCTAACTTAGTACATTCCTACAGAGGAATCCATCACCAGTGTCTCAAAGCCCTTCTTCCATCCAGTTACTCATCTGTCTTTTAAAAATATCCTATTATTAAAGCAGCTTCCACGTATATCAATTAGATCAGTACATTTCACTATGTGAAATGGGCATTATAAATAGACATACAGAAAACATATGGCCATTAGATTGAATAAACTCTCCAGAAATTATCTAAGGAGTCCACTTTCTCTCTCAAGAGGGAGGCATAACTTAGAAAGATCCACTCATCATTCAACAAATATTCACTGAGCAACTACTAGGTCCAAGGCACTGCTGTTAGTCTGAGAGAAAACAACGGGTAAGACACAGATTCTTCCTCGGCTTCTCAGCTACACCTACAAATCTATTTTTTTATTTATCTTCTTATGAAGATCACACACATAATTTACATAAATATGCATTTTATACTTATATTCGTATATAAGCTCCTCACTCAAACATTACCAGTGAACTCCTAATTGCTACTGTGCAGGACAAAGTGAACTTAGCTGGGCCCACACACCCCCAAGAAAGACCTGTGTTCAGGACTGTCCTTGGCTGGCTGCTGAGACATGAGCTCTGAGCCCTCAGCACATTCAGCCTGATAGGAGTGTTTTCTGCATGGCTAAGGCCTTGAGCCACATAGGACCAGCTTAGTTAAATAGTGTACGCTAACAACATGACTTATGGTTAATCTTATTCTGGGGGCTGCACTCTCAGTAGTGGAGGTCAGTCACATATGTGAGGAAGGTCTACATGACCCCCAACAAAAACTTGGACACCAGGCTTGAGTGAACTTCGCTTGTTGGCCACCCCTCTCCCATGCCGTCACACTCTGTTGCTGAGAGAACGAAGCATGTCTGTATGGCTCCACTGGAAAAGGATGTCTGGAAGCTCACTCCTGGTTTCTCCTGGGCTTCATTCCATGTTCCAAGTTTCTCCTTCGCTACTTTTCATCTGTGTCCTTTTGCTGTACTAAACTGTAACTATAAGGATACCAGCATTTCTGGATCCTGAGAATCCTTCTAGACAATCATCAAGCCTATGAGACTTTGACAAGGCCATACTCAAAGGACTTTACCCTGCCCTACATCAGCCCCACAGCATCAGAACCTACTGAGCCAATTTTCTTCTCAAAATCCTCCCTTCCCATACCTCCCAGACACCACTGCCTCCCATCATTGCTCTTCTGCTTTGTCTTCCTTCCTAACCTGCTAAAGGCACAGGCATTCTTTAAAGCAAGCTTGTCCAACCCACAGCCTTTGGGCCGCATGCACTCCAAGACAGCTTTGAATGCGGCTCAACACAAATACAGAAACATGCTTAGAACATTATGAGATTTATTTTGCGTTTTTTTTTTTTTTGCTCACCAGTTATGATTAGTGTTACTGTATTTTATGTGTGGCCCAAGACAATTCTTCTTCCAGTGGGGCCCAGGAAAGTCAAAAGGTTGGACACCCCTGCTTTAAAGAGTAATCCCATGAACAACTTCCTTGTTCTAGTTACTCGGGGTTGACTTTTTTTCCCCTCCCTGCTTCATACGTTGTGTTCAATTGCCAAAGTCCTGCCCCCTAGGTCTCCAGAACTTGTCTCCTTTCTACTCACACTGCCACCCTCCTAATCCAGGCCTTTCTCTGCTGTCTGCAATGCTGGGCCCCTCCAACGCTGCCTCACCCCACACCAAACCATCCTACGCCTCTCCGAGACTGACAACACAAATACCTCCAACTCCTAGAGCCAGCAGGTCACTCCAACGTCCTCTCCTTACTCCCAGCTCCAACCAACCCATTTTATGTTTCGTCCTAAACACAAGCGTCTGCTTTCCTATCTCTGAGACTTGTTCCTGCTATGCTACCTGCCAAGGAGGTCCTTACCTCTCCACTTTCTGCCTGCTGGCCCAAAAATAATGGGTTACTAAACATTTTTAAATTTTTACACTCATACAGCTCTGAGCACCACGCTGCTAGTTTGTATTCATGGGTCTCACAGGCACAAAAGTCCTTGGTATCTGTGGCAGGTAAGTAACAGCCTGGTATTATTTACAAGGCAAAGGGGCCTTTGCAGATGCAATTAAGTTAAAGATCCTGAGGCCAGGCATTAATCCGGATTCCCAGTGGTCCCTCAAGGTAATCACAAGTGTCTCTATAAGAGGAAGGCAAGCAGAGGTTCTACTACAGACAAAGGCAGTGTAATCACGCAGACACTATGCTGCTGGCTGTGAAGATGGAGAAGGGACCCTACGCCAAGGGGTCCAAGAAATGCAGCCTCTAGCAACTGGAAAAGGCCAGCATGCAGCTGCTCCCCAGAGCCCCAGAGGAAGCACAGCTCTGCTCACAGCTTGCTTTCAGTCCACTTTTGACCTCCAGAACTGTAAGAGAATAAAGGTATGACAAGTCCCCCCGTGTTTCTGGTCATTTGTCACAGCAGTCACAGGAAGCTGATACAGTGTTTGTGTGCACAGAGCAAGCTTTTCCCCTGGTGTAATAAGCCCACAGTGCTCTCCAGACTCGGCCACGTACGGGCCCGCCTGCTCCTCCCCGGGGCTGGGAACTGACAGGTACAGGCAGCCCAGGGTGAAAGGCCCGAAAGGCTGCACGGCGTTGCCCGTTCAAACCCTTACCATCTTTCTGTCCTATCCAGCAATACAAAAAGCAGTGGAAGAAAATTCCAACTTTTGCCTTTGAAAATTGTGAAATTATTAATTATATAGTTAGAAGGAAAACTGCTTTAAAATTCTTCCAAGAATCGAGAAACATTAGCATTCTTCCTAATTGGTTTTCTCGGTACCTCCCTGCCTCCAAACCTCCCACCACACAGGAGCTGCACACTAAAAATCATACAAAACAATGCAACCTCTGTAAGAAAATGAAAAGTCCCATAACATGTCCCATTCTGCTGGTGTTTAATGTGGTAATAAATTTACACATTCTTTTAAAAACTCATTTCTCCCTAAAACTCTGGAGCCTGGTGGTTACCTAACCAGCAGGAATATCTGTTATCTGCTGTGTAAAATAAAGCTAAGACACTCTCATCAAGTAAGAAGCATTGCAAGAATCAGGTACATAGTTGGTGACCACATTAAGCCTGGCACCTGGCCTGCCTGCACTGCACAGGAAGAGGCAGGTGCCGCTGACCTGTTCTACCTACAGCCCTCTCTAGTGGACAAGAGTGTGGGGGCTTACATAAAAGATAGCGACACCTGATGCCTCTTACTACGAGCTTACTAAAACCATTGTAAGGAGGCCAAAATGTACATAAGTCCCCTGAAATCTCAGCACAAATTAGCCCAGCTAAACTGAATCCAATTATTCGGCCTCTTCAATCTTATGGCCTTAACAGTTGGCACCTGGGTTAGCACCCTGAGCCTTCCTGGGCTGTCGTGTACCAGAGCTGTCATCTACCACAGTGGCAACAAGAAGAATTTGGGGGAAGCCTGGAAAAAACTAATGGCATTCAGAATGCTCTGGTATGGAGTTTATATCCTCCAACCCAAGCTGACAGTGACCACAAGAGTGGCAGCCAGTAGCCCACTGTGGTCTGTGAAAGAAGTCCTTACCTTACCCTTAATTCCCAGTTGTGAACATAAAACATCCCAATTTGAATCACTGAATTGTTCTATTCTCCAGTGAACCTTTCAGCAACAAAATGTCCTAAGCTGTTACACTGAATTCTTTTATAATTCAATTACTTATTGATGCCAGAACACTGAATTAAATTAATTAGGAGGCATGGCTTGAAAGTCATGCTTAATTTAACAGCAGATACAGGGTCCACAGTGTTCTCAGTATTAAAAACTTCTCTATTTCTTTCTGAGCTTAGTTTTTGGGGTCTTCTCTGGTCCATCAGCACTGACTTACGCTCAGCTGGGTACTCATGACCCAGAGCACTACTACTCATCTTCTTTAAGGTATGACGGAAAATCATAGGTTCATTTTTCCAGGATATTCCCAGCTGAGCCTTAATAGAGGAATTTAGGAAAACAGGATCTCTTCAAGTAGCCTGCATCAGGCAGAAGTAATTATCATTAAGAGAGCAGTAGAGACAGCAGTCAGATGAAAAAGAACTAGGAATGTTATCCATCAGAACAGCGATGACAAGAAAACACTGTGAATGATGTAGGCAAAGCCCTGGATCACTGCTTGCAATTAAGTCTCTGCTTCTGCAAATCTTCCTTGCTCCCTGCGCCATCACTCCTCTGTTTCTGTAAATCCTGCTCACTCCCTGCACCTGTGGCCCTGCCCTCTCCTGGCGCCTGCATCTGCCAAACCTAGATATATGACGCAGGGAAAAGAGAACTTACAAAATAACCAAGTCAAATTCGCCCTATAGAAGCCTGATAGTCCCTGCAGTCAGGCCTCAGACTCTGGAAAAACACTCCTCTGAGCCCGCCCGTGTAAATAAAGTTTTGTGACTCCTATCTCCCGTGCCGCTTGGTTCTTTTGTTGGGTGAACTGTAACATGAGTAATCCTTTCCTATGGATTTTAAAGAATTGTTTCAAAAAGGTACAGAATGGGCTCGGCACTAAAAAGAAAGCAGGCCAATGATAGCCACAGATAGTGACAGAGGAAGTTTTCGCTATCATCAAAAATAGCCAAAAGAAACTCTGTCGGCTGTAAGCTCCTAGAGAGCAGGGCTGATGCTTTTTAACCGTTGATGTTTGCAAGGAATAAATGTGGGCTGAATGATTAATGCACCCCACAAGAACCTGTCATGGGAATTACCTTTCAAGGACCAGAAAAGGCACAAGCAATCAACTTAGAAACATAACTGAGAAAAGGTTCCGATTGGGTTCCTCATGAATTCAAAAGTCATTCAAACATTCATTCAGCGTTTACTGACTACCTACTATGTGCTGAGTGCCTGGCACTGTCCTTGGCGCTTGGGGTTTTGTGATTCAAAATAGACAGGGTCCCTGCCCTAAGCAAATACCATATAAAGTACATATGTATAGTGCTTACAAAGTGCATCCAACAATGCGATTTGGGGGAGCTGGCTTTAAACCAGCGGAGTCGGGACAGGCCTCTTAAGGTGAGAGCTGAGGAGTAAGCACGGGGCGGCCACGGAAGGCGCCGGGCGGCGTGTCCCACGTGGCGGCACTGCCGGCACGCAGGGCGGGCTCCCAGCGCGTGGGGGGCGGGAAGCGCGGGCCGCGGGGCGCAGGATCCGGCCGGAGGCGGCGCCCGAGCCCGGGCCTCCGGTTCCAGGTACACTGAGGGAGTCACCTCACACTCCCGGCCTGCTCCTCACACAACTCCAGTCCCCGGTGCGCATCGCTCCCTCATAAACTAGCCGGTCCTCAAATGTGCGCCCGGGGAGGAAGGGGCGCCCCGTCCCCCTGGCGCGCGGCAGTCACCTGAGCGGCTCAGCACCTCCCACTCGTCGGGCCCGCAGAAGATCGCGGCCAAGGCCTCCAGCTCCTCCCGCGCCGGGCCCGCCATGGCCGCGCTGCCCCGGCTCAGCCCCGCCCCTTCCGCCGCCGCCGCCGCCGCCGCCGCCGCCGCCGCCGCCGCCCCTGCGTCGAGCAGCGCGGCCAGCGGCCACCAGGGGGCGCCCGCGCCTGCGCAGCGCTGGGCGGGCCGGGCCGGCTGGCCCTACACATCCTCCCGAGGCGCCTGCTTCCTAACTCCCCAACGGAGGCTCCGTGTCTTTAGAGGACTTTTCTGGAGGTGAAAGGTCGGTGGCTCGCCGCAGGGTCTCGCCCATGGCTTTTCTGCCAGAGGGAGCCCTCCCAACAGCCCAGACTCGGCCGGGGCTGCGGGGTGGAGGACCCACCGGGCGAAAGGAATTTGGTTAGGAAGGAAAACAAACGAGCAAGTGACCGACCAGATGAGGAGGCTAGCCCTTGTCCGGCTCAGAATTAAACGAGGCGTGGGGGATACAGAAGAGACCTGCCGCCCTCATGGAGCCCTTAGTGACCCAGGCCATCTGGGGCACCAACAGCCCCCAGAGGCTGAGCGATAGCCTGGCCTGGGACTCTGGACCAGGACCTCTTCCCCTTATCAGGTGCAAAAGGGGAGGTTGGACCTGCCAGCCTGGCGCCTAAGGATGTTACAGGGGCGGCCCAGCACCTTGTGGGGAACCATGTGTCAAGTTGCCCCAGTTGTCTCCTGCCTTCACAGGGGACCGCTATGCTGAAATCTGCCAGCGGAACTCCTGGCCTTTGGGGAGACAATCAAGTGTGTAAACCAGGGGTGTCAAACTGGCAGCCCCGAGGTAATTTTTTGTGGCCCACGATTCTCTGAAAACGAAAATAGAAAAAAATTGTTATGAAAATAGTGCTTAGGGGAGATCGAGGCAATACCATACACACAATTCCCTCGTTAACCCTTTAACTACTGTAGACGAGTACCGTATTTTCCGGCGTATAAGACGACCGGGCGTATAAGACGACCCCCTAATTTTACAGTTAAAACATAGGTTTAGGCCTATATTCGTGGGGGGTAGTCTTATACAGCGAATATAGGCCTAAACCTATGTTTTAACTGTAAAATTAGGGGGTCGCCTTATACGCCTGGTCGTCTTATACGCCGGATAGTGTACACGTGGCCCAGTGCCGGTCCTGGGGGCCTGTGGGCGTGTATAAACGTGCTGACTCAGTTCTGGTAACGTTTGTAAATGTGATGTGGCCCGCGTGAATCTTGCCTGTTGCACCAAATGACCTGTGTTTTAATTGAGCTTGACACCCTTGGTGTAAACGCAGCAAACGCTAGCTTTTCAATAGTGTTTATTTTGAGAAATTTGATGTTCTTGAATCTTAATGATGTGATGGTCCTTGAATCCAGCACTTTTATTTTAAAATTTGAGCAGTGTTGATTGGATAGCGATTATCTGTTCGTTTCAGCTTTGAATTTGTGAACAAGGTTACAACGATCCTCTGTGATACTTCTGTCTGTCAACATATTTGGCCTGACCAAAAACCTTGGTTTTTTGAGTAACACGTTTGAAATTTTACAGCCTCCCAAAGTAACTGGTCTAGTTCACAGGTGTCCCACCATTTTTGTTCATGTCAGAAATAGTATCAGGAATTTAGATGGCTGCACAGTGACTCCTGTCACTGGCATACAGAAGTCAGAACCAGCAGGGCGGATTTTAAGATTCAGAATCCATGTTACCACCATCAACAATGTTCCCACTTGCTAAAAAGTTATTTCTAAAAGGAAGATACTGGTTCTGAGAACACAAAGCAAATCTAACAAGATAGACTGCAGGAGTGGTTTTTTCAGAGGATGTCATGGGATTTCAGTGACCCCAAGTAACTAAGAGCATCACTGTGCACATAATTGGGAAGACATGTGTTTACTTAAACTCATAATTATCTCTGATGTGGCCGATTTGTTTACTAATAATTTTTTTTTTAACTTCAGTTATTTCCAAATACCAGCAGTGCATTAAGTTCATAATTAGCTGCTAAAAAGTTTGGTAAGCAAAAGAATAAATTTTTTATTTAAAATACCACTAAATTATTTAATTTTAGTTTTTAGCCAAATGTTAGTGTTAAAAGTGGTAGGAAAATATTAGTTGCTATTTCACTATTTTTAAAGATAATTTACAAAAAATCAGTCCATACCTCTTAATTTCTCAAATTAAATATAAGTGATATGAGTGAAACAATATGAATAGTAAAGATGCAGCTGTCAAAAATATTAGGAGTCAGTCACTGAAGCCTGCTGTCAGCAAGATGTCCATGAAATTGATGTCAGAATACATCAATCTATTTACAATTTTCTTGTCGATAGGTTTTTTTCTTTGCTCTTCCTTTCATCGTGGATTTCTTAACCTGCTTTTCATACTCCATTTAGCATGTTTAAATAAGAAGACCATGTGAATGTCTTTTAAACTGACATTATCCTATGGCCCTGAAGGCCCCTGAATAAGTTTCTGCTCTCTGACATTTGCAAATAATCATCGCAGACAGCATAATGTCAGCATGGTATTTCTCACACTATGAAAATACCAGCTTCATGTCAAATACCTAAAGCCTCCCTTAAAGTAAAAATTTTCTTGTATTCACACGCTACTGAAAGTTCTAAATATTTAAATGTGGAGTGAATGTCTAGACATGTGGGTGAACGTCTACATAGAGCTCTCTCTATCTCTATCTCCTCTCCCCCACCTCCTCTCATTCTCCCTTCACTCCTCCACCCCAATAGTGCATGCTTTGCTAGAACAGTATTATTTATACATGCAGCTTTTCAAAATAGTTGCTTTCCCAAGACCAGAGGAGAAGTTTTGAATCTCTCACCTCCAGTTAAAAGCACTAGCCCAAGAGCTAGGTCTTTTAACTCTTCTGGGAAAACACCTCTACTCACTATCATGAGTAGTATATGTAGTCTTCAATTCTCAACTCTGTGTACGAAATTTTAAGTCCAACCCCACTTGGGCGTAGAAATGAGGACACACAATCATAAAATTATTAGGACAGGTATTAGTATCATGTCGCAAAAAGCTGAGAATCCTAATGCTGAAATGAATCAGTGATAAGGAACACTATCCTATGACTATGAGAAAAGTGAAAAGGCTTTCAAGAACCACTAAGAATAGAGAACAAAAGAGGCATTAAATGCCAACATGCTAAATGAATTTGAACTCCAAGAAGCTGTGCAACTGGTTTTGTGTAAAGTGTTTCTGTGTTTATGTATTCCATGAAATGTTCTTGGGGGCTCACTGACTGTTGATCTGGCTCCACGAGCTGAGTGTTGAGAGACAGAGATGGAAGCCACAAGCCCTTGTTTTCACAGACTGCAGCCTTCAGTCTAGACAAGTAAAAAACAACATGCTGCAATTGCAGGCAGGTTCTTTCATCACACTGAGGATACAGGAATTGCCACATTTCTTTATTGGCGTGAAGTTCAGGATCGTGGTACAGGTGAAAATACTGTGGTGCTGGGACAGCCGGTACTCCCACAACTTTTCAGACAATATGTTTGCTATGTGCAGGAATATAGTAGGTTTCCGAAGCATCTGAAGTCAGTGGTATTGAAAGGACACAGTGCTTTCTGTTCTGTTACAATGCGCAGGTCACAGATTTATTTTTTCGCCAAGGTAAAATAAAAGCAAGTACAATCTATGAGCAGGTGACTCTGATGCTGTAACCATACAGTTTTTGTGGAAAGATCTGCTGCCCGGTGTGCAAATAATCTGTACTCCCTACAAAAAATTGGTTGCACTCTGCCCTGAGAAACATGCTTGGTTCTTACACATTGGTCATATCAAAGCAGTTCCAGCACGCTTGGGGGGAAATAACCACACAGCCCAGGTCTACTGACATAAGTTCAATGCCTTATCAACGCTATAAAAATGAGTCTTCAGTATCATTAGCGTTTTAGAACTTGTCTAGTTAAAGTAACACCCAGTACTTAATGTTGATTACTGCTGTAAATGGATTCTTCTTATTCATTCTATTTTCCCACTGAGTATTACTAGTGCAGCCGGTTTTTATTATCTAGAGGAGGATGAGGACTGTGTGACTTTTTAAAAATTCTTTTCTCCGACTCATAATGGCAACTCTGCCATTTTAACAAAATAGATTCTCAGTGGTTGAAAACTGAGGAGTGGTGTATCAAAGAACCACAACTCTTGAGGAAAAATGGGGAGGGGTGCTTTTAGTCAAAAGATGTATTAGATACAGACAGGGAGGGAAGAAGGAAGAGAGAAAGGGAGAGAAAGAGGAAGGGGTGGGGGACAAAAAGAGAAGAAAAAGGAAGATGAATCCATCAGAAAATGATATAAAAAGGATAATTTTTATGGAGTGAAGGAAAGCCTAAGTTAGGAACTTGGGCTTTATTTTTAGGAAGCAAAGATTGATTTATCTGTTTTTTAAGTGATAGTGCGACCTGAATCTTTATTCAGTAATAATATGAAGTCAGGTTTGCATCAAAATAATGTAGGAAGGGGGAAGGGGCAAGACTGCAGATGGAGCTGAGCTGACCACAGGTCAACAGGCAAGGGAGAGTTGTGGGTACAGAAGGATTTGGTGTTTTATTGTTTCTACTTTTATGTATTTTATATTCTCTGTAATAATAACTTTTTTTATGTATTCCAGAGATAAGACTTCAAGATATTTGAGCTTACTTGATGCTCAGTTAAGGAAAAGGGAACAGAAATAAAGGGGGGGAAATAAGAGGGGAGGGGAAAGAAGAACAGGGCTAAGTAGAAAAAAATAGAGTTGGTGTGAGATATTAGAGACAGAAATAACAGGTTCTAAAGTAATCAACAAATGCATGGCTTAGGGTTAGTTCAGGTGAGAAAAGCACAGAGCCTAAAATGTCAGTGGCTTTAACAAAATGTCAGCAGTTTTCTCAGACGTTCAGGTCAAGGGAGGCAGACAGAGCGTGGGTGCTCCTCACTGTAAGAGCCCAAGCCCCTTTTCTTCTTGTCGCACAGCTTTGACCCCCAGGGTCCAGGGTGGCCACAGGAGCGCCAACTACCACGTCTACATCTAGTCATGAGAATGGAACCCAGTCCGGTCCCATTGGCTAAAATTAAGTCCTATGACCATTCCCAGCTAAGAGTGAGGCTGGGAACTGTCGTGTTTATTCTGGGAGGCCATGAGCCCAGCTGTGAGTGGAGTGAGACATGAACTTTTATTATTCCTTTCTTGTTGTGGAGAAAGAGAATATGCCACTGGGAGACAGCTGCAAGTCCTACCACGTCAAATTGAGTTTTGGTCAAAAGGTCTCAAGTAACAATTCTGTCAAGCTCACCCTTTCCTAACGCCTTGTCTCATGGTCCCATTTTCTTTTACTCTTAATATTTACCATTATCTAAAATCACCTTCTTTATTCATGTGATCATGGCAGGATCAGCCCCTACCAGCACTATGATGAATGGTCAAGAAATTCACAAAATGGGGGGCAAGGGTTTATTCGAAAGGTGGGTGTACTAGTGCACATAGTTTGATCATGTGACTTAGTATTAATCTATGTGTCAAATTTCAACCTACTTGTGAAAGTCCATAATCTTTCAGATATCACCAAAGAAGCATGTCAATCGTGAATAAAATTCCAAATATGGATAAAATTCCATTTTGTGCCATCATTAAGTTCCTCACAGAACAAGGGAAAACACCTCAAACCATTTTGGAAGAGATGTTAGCAGTTTACAGGGACTGTTGCCCTGGGAAATCCATGGCTTACAAGTGGCACAGCCTTTTCAAGCAAGGCAGAGTCCACTGAAGATGGCCTCCATCCAGTATGCCCTGCTGAGGCCACTTCCTCAGCCATTGTCAAAAATGTTAAAAAAAAAAATAAAACAAAACTTTTTTTGCCAGATTGAATAAAAAGCAGCTTGCAGACATGGTTGGAATATCACCTACAACCATTTTGAATATTCTCCATCATCATCTAAGGTTGTCAAAAGTCAGTGTAAGATGGGTACCAAGGAGACACTGGGATGGCTCAGTGGGTTCAGATCTCGTCTTGCAGCCTCGGGGTCCAAGGATCGAATCCCGGCCCCAGCCCATGCAGACCCATATGCTAAACTGGGGTGTGCCCCAGTTTAGTTCTCACCACGTGAGCTTCCCATGTGGGAGGCCCCACCTAGTCCCTGCCCTGTGCAGTCCCAGGTCCACCTGTGGAGTGAAACTATATCAAAAAATTAATGACGTACAACTGTGGTGACCGCTCTGGGCCCTCCCCTTCTCTCTCTCTGTCTCTCTATGTCTCTGTATCTCTCTGTCTCTGTCTCTGTCTCTCTCTCTATGGAAAACACTAAAAATAAATCTTTTTAAAAAAATAAAAGATGGGTACCAGGAATGCTCCCACCATTTCAAAAACAATAGTGTGATAAGTGTTCACACAGTTTTTGGACCTCTGCAGAGACAGCAAAAATGAAGTTTTAAACCAGATTATCCCTGGAGATGAAACTTGGGTTCGTTGTGATGAGCCTGAGTCAAAGCAGAAGTCCATGCAGTGACATAAAAAGGCCACGCCACCCCCTTAGAAGTTCAAAGTGTTGCAATTGGCTGGAAAAATGATGGCTACTGTTTTTTGGGATAAGGAGGGTATCCTGCTGATCGATTCCAAAGATAAGGGAGTCACAATAACTGGAGAGCACTATTCCAGTCTGCTGAAAGAGTTCAAAGAATATGTGAAGGAGAAAAGAAGAGGAAAATGGACCGAAGAGGTGCTGCTTTTGCACAACACGCTCATGCACAAGAGCAACATTGCATTGACTACTCTTTACAGCTATGGCTTCCAAACATTAAACCACCCTCCCTATAGTCTAGACCTGCCTCATCTGATTTTTATTTGTTCCCAAATATGAAAAGAACAGCTTCAAGGGGAGTCATTTACAGACAACAAAAAGGTTAAAGCTACAATCTGAGGGTAAAACCAAAACATTTTTGAGGGTATAAATAAACGTATTGAAAGATATGGACATAGTTGACATTTACAGGATATTTCATCCTACAACACAGGACTATACATTCTTTTCTG